>VYZQ01042628.1:0-12216 GCA_013400655.1 Mystacornis crossleyi | reverse complement strand
CCCTCCGGCTCTCCCCCCTTCCCCGGGCATCGCCGCCCGCAGGGGAACAAAGAGCCGCAGCCCGGCCCGCTCCCCGCCGGCGGTGCTTACCTGCTGCAGGGCCGCCAGCAGCATCAGCGCCAGCGGCGGCAGGATCCGCGGCGGCGCTCCCGCTACCCGGCACATGGAGGCGAGGAGGGGCGGCGGCAGGGCGGCCCCCAGCAGTTCCGGAGCGCGGCTGGAGCCCGCGGAGCGGGGCGAGGGGAGCGGCGGGGAGGGTCGGGCAGCGGCAGCTGCCGGGAGCTGCGGTCGGCGTCTGCCCCCGCCTGCCGGAGCCGGCTGCCGCTCTAGCTCATGGGCAGCGATGCAGCGGAGGGAGAGAGAGCGGGGGGCGGAGGATGGGTGAAACTCAGCTCTGGGTCAGCCTGCTTGTCTCTCTGCCGAGCCCCCTCCGCGGTGCAGAGGGTGGGCAGGGAAGAGAAGGAGGAGGATGGGCGAACAAAAGGCTGGGAGATAAGAAAGAAGTAGTCGCTGCTGCTGCGAGGCCGGTGCGGCGGCGGCTCCCCTCGGCTGGCTGACTTGCCCACGCGTGGATCGTGCCCGCCTCGCTCCTCCCGCCGGTGCCCCCCAGCGAGCTCGGGCAGGCGGCTCCTCTCAGCGCCTCAGCCCAGGCACGCCAGCACCGCCGCTTCGCCGGCCCCAGCCCTGCTGCATGCTCGCCCCGCACTTTCTCTCCCTCTTTCTTCTCCTCCCTCCACCCCTCCCCCTGCAGGCAAAGCCCTCCGCCGAAGCACAATGATAACAATACCCCAGCAGCCTCTGCCTGCCGTGCGCCTGTCTACGCGCTCGCCCGGTGCCTGCCTGCCTGTCTGCTGCTGGCAGCTCCCTCTCCGCCTCCCGTCGCTCCCTGCCGGCCGCACGGCCAATGGGAACGGCACGGCACAGTGAGCGCCGGGGAAATTCGCCGCTGTGCCTGCGAATAATGCTGCCCCTCCTCGGTCCCCGGAGAGAGGGCTCTGGGGCAGCGGGGCAGGCGCCAGCGCCCGTTGACCCTGCAACGCCAACAGCTAAAGAGCGGTGGAGCGAAATAAATTCCAACCCACACACTTGGTGTACTGCAATGGTTTGGGGGGCGAGAACTTGCTGTGGGAGGAAGGACCCGTCCCCACCGTGCTCGGTAGGGGACAGTCGGTGCAGCGAGAAGCTGCGGGGGGAGCCGCTGGTGCCCAGCCCGGGGGCCGTGGGACGGCCCTGCCCGCCGCCCGGTGCTGGCGGCTCGGCAAGTTCCGCTCAGCTGTTATTGCTTAGCTTTTTTTTTTTCTTTAGCCACCCTCCTTCCCCCTCGTTCCGTATTTTTTCCCCCCCTAAACTACCTGCTGAATCTTATCAGCAAATGTTTTCAAAAGCTTGGCTGGGGCCGCAGTCCGCGGGTCCAAAAATGTCAGCGTGCGGAACGGAGCTGCGGAGTGCGGCTGAGCGAACACTTACAGAAGCAAGTACCAGTGCTGGGTCATTTGCGGAGCTGGCACGGATTTTCGCTCGCCCACAGGTCAATCGGCAAAGTTGTTTTGTGTCCATGCATCAGAGCTTCCATCCTGGGACATAGTAAGGGGAGGATTTGTAGGTATTGGCCCCTAGACAATCTCATGAAGCGTTCATTCAAAATGGTGCATTATTTATTTTAAAGCATCTTTACACCTGAACTTGCAAGAAAAATACTGTTTCCCTCCCCCCCACTTTAGAAAAGAAGGCAAACCGTTATTGCTCAATGTTTTGAAAGGAAACAGCGGATTTGCTTTTATATTTTTTGTCGGGGAAAGGCGGGGTAAGTACGTGCTTTTACGATGCTGATTTCATTAGCCTGGGAATTGAAAATAGCGGTCACTCGTGAGCTGCGATGCAGCTGCGTACCCAAGGCAGGGGAGAGGGAGCAAAGGCCCCGCAGCCGCGGGGGTGATGCGCGCCCGCCCGTGCCTGCAGTCGGTGCCGGAGCCGCAGCCGCGCCGCCCGTCGCCTCCGCGGGGCAGAGCAGGGCCCGGGCACCGAGCGAGCCAGACACCACCTGCAACGCTTAAACACCAAATGAGACTCAGCCGAGCACAGGCGGCCTCAACTAGAAAAACAGCCCCCCCCCCCCCGCCACTTCCCTCCCTTCCCGCGCGCTCTTTAAAGTTGTAGCCCATGCAATTGTACTGATCCCAAGAGTTGTGAAGAACAATGAGAGAGGGAAACTACGGCTGATCATGAGTTGCTGGATTAAAATTTAGCCAAAGACTGAGGAAAAGTAAGCAAGAAGGCCATAGCTGACGTTTATACCCTGTTACAAGGACGTGTTTCCCGGTTTTGCACCTGATGGAGCACGTGTTCGGTCTTTTTAGCAGTTCTAAAGAGAAATGCTTGGATTTGCTTGTGAAACCGTAACTTTCCCTGAGTATAACAGATTCCTGTTTGTATTTTCTGATAGGTAGGCAAAATATTAGCATTTACTAATGACTGTATTCGAGCATTTATTCACCTTTACAAGTGTTTTACAGAATGCAAAGCACATGTTATAAACTACTCCATAAACCAGCTGTCCGATGAGAATAATTACCTGTCACCTAAATGAGCCTGGCCCCTCACATCCTTCAACCCATCCATCCCTAAAGGCCTGAAAAACTAAAGGCTCTGCAGCATATCTGGAAAGTTACCAGATCTGAGCTCTGGATGATGCTTCTTATGGTTCTACTGCTGCCTTTAAATTTACTTGGCAGGAATAGTAACGCTGGCAGAAAAAATGCTCTCACCAACATAATTTTACTGAATCTTCTAGCCTTGAACAAGTTTGAATCAAGTAGTGGGCTTCCCTCACTTACTTAAAAACAAAAGTTTTCTCTGGCTCATAGTTCCCTACTTCTGGGTATTGTGACAAAGAGATAAGAGAGCAGGGGTGGGTAATAACTTTTGAGGTATAATCTCTGCACATCTCTTTATGGTGAGAGGCATTTGTTTGGGAAAGGAGAGCAGAGGAGAAACACATGCGTTGCTTCCAAACATGAATGACTCCTCAGGGAATCCTTCATCTATAGCATAAGCCCAAGAGAACACCCTTCCCACCCCCCCACCCCCCCCAAGAAATAATCTAGCATTAAGTAGGCATAGCTGGAAAGTCAGGGTTAGTACTGCTACTAGGATGAGATCATCAACTTTTTTTCATGGATATCATGCAAAAGCAGCAAACAGTGGCAATTTCTGGCCAAGATTCAAGCAAATGATTTAGAACTTAAAGGGCTGGTCTCCTAATTCAGCCCCAGATTGCATTTATGACTGTGTTTTAACTAGTATGAAAATAGTGGACATAAGTTAATGTTCAAGCTAGGAGATCTCAAGGGCTTCCAGAAAAACCTTGTTAAAATTCCATGATGGAGTTGAAGAGAGGATTAGGGTAATTCCCATGTTAGTCATGGAGTTGAGTCTCTCTTTCAACTTGTCCAAATTAATTTTAGTTCCTAAGGTTCATAAAAATTCTGTAAAAAGTGAATGGTTTCAATTTGGAACATACTAGATTGCTCATGGCTTCAAATATTTTGGAAAAAGAGACCCTTTCCCTTGTGGGTCTATTCTTACATTTAATCTGCCAGGTACTGCCACTACTACTCCTCTCCTCAATTCAAATTATGCAAATTAAGTACTTTACTGACAGTTTAGGTCCTTATCTGACATTTATGCATGTGATTTTAGCAGGCTGAGTTACACTGCACACATGCATACTCTTGTTCGTACGCCTAAGTATTTACAAGATGAAGGATAGATGTATTGAGCAAAAGTACTAAAGGCATATTAGTTTTTGCTCAGTTTTCTTGAATTCTTCATGACACATGAAGGCTTTTATTTGTTTAAAAAACCAGCAAACCAAATCACACAATAATGGGTCTGAGGGCATTCAGTGCCTATTAACGAGATTATTCACAATAGTGGAAAAAGCAGTGAATGTTTTTTACTATGACACAAAGGCTGCACACACTAACAGCTAATCCAGATAAATTCTTTTAACAGAAAAGAAGGAAGCACTAACAAAAACAAAATTCCAACTTTTTAGGACAGTGCTTTTTAACTGTTGTCGTCCTAAGACTCCAGATTTATTTTGAGTAGTCTGTGACAGGCAGTGAGGGGAAAGCATATTTGTATATTCTGTATAGCAGCTTCACACATGTGAAATTCCTAAGGGGAGGGAGATTTTTCTGAATAGTAAGATTGTTAGTTGTTGGCACCACATGAAAATGATTTATTGCTTTAGGAAGTAAATAATCATGTATAGCCAAGAAGAATGCAGTTTTATGTAGATAGTATCAAGTGGGTAAGACAAAATTAGTGGCACAGATACTAAAACAGCTTAAATATTTTAAAAATTAGAATAATTTAAATGTTATTTTTAGTGCTGCTGTCTTTCTCTTCAATAAAATAAGTATGACACTGAACTATTCAGTCTGAGTGTTAGGGTTTTTAATATGCTTTTTCATGTTGATCACCTATGTGAACTAAAACCCCAGTAAGTTCTAATTGTCATTTTATTTAGCGAATATTCTCAGAAAGAGGGAAAAAAGGGTGATGTTAGCAATATTTGACTGTATCTTGTAATTTCTTACAGAACTTAACCAATTTATCCTGATGGGCTTTTCTGGCCCTCTTGTTACTTAAGATGCATAGCTCTACGTGTTTCTCCAGTTTGTTTCTTACATCAAGACAATGAAAGACATGGAAAGATAACTACAGCTGCAACATTAGTGGGCTGTTATACTCAAATTTGCAAATCAGCTGGGTTAGGATAGAAGAATGTAGCATACAGCAGTTCTGTTTCTGCTTTAGCAAGCCTCAGCAGCAATAATCTCTTTTTACTGAGATAAACATATATGTGTCTCTGTGTGGGGGTATATATACGCATACACACATATGTGTGTGTATGTGTGTGTATATATATATATATATAAGATTTGTGGAAAAGAATTTTCTTTTCCCTTTTCTGATAGCTAAATTGTATCTCTGTCCCCATGGTTATATTTCTGTTAATTGCTAATGAAATTGGTAAAGGATTTCTCTACCGAGAAGGAGCTGAGCATATGTAATCCAGATGTGATATCATATACTTGCATATTGTGTAATTGGCTTCATGTTTATACCCTTCGTGTGAAGATCTGGGACCAACATGTTCAAGCTGATTTCTTGTATTTCATTCTTCCAGGAATCTCATTCAGCCTCACTGCCCACTGCCTGCAAGGTGTTTGGCATGAGTTTCTATTGAAAATCAAGATAGAGACCTTCTGATCAGCATAGCATCTCTATTCAGTGGGATAGCTTAGAAAAAAAGTAAAATCTTTTCCAGAACAAGGCTTTAATCATATGGTGTGATAAAGGATGATGGACTTGTAACTGATGATCGACTGAAAGGATGATGACTTCTAACAAGGGCGTATGATGATTTCTAATCTCCACAACAGAAAGTTTTAGAGTTTCACAGAGCTGCTTCATATTGATTAGGCCAGTAGGAAGAGGTGGACTTGCTTCTTAAAAAGCTAGCTTCAGTGAATACTTTTTTTTTATTATTTATGGTTTGAAGTATTTCCTTTTTCTTGATTGGCTTTTCAGTGATATCAAATAATAATTTTATTGTCTTGGATTAGAAGTCTGAACTTTTTACTGATTTATGCAGTCCGTAGAGTCCCAGACTCCCTCTTTAGCCATAACCTGAATTCACTGGTGTGAATGAAGCTGTTGACTTCTCTGATGAGGTATGTATGTAACACCTACAAAGAAGAAATAAAGAAATTTCCAAAAGATAAATCTTACCATTCCTGATCTCTAGGTAATAAAATTTAACAAACTGTAACCCTAGTTTCTTGTAGTAAACCAGCTTAGATAGACAATAATTTAATGAAATTTTGATAATTTACTTTAGTAAAATTGTAACAGGTGTCATGTGGATTGTCACTTTCATCATAAATAGAATTTTTAACACCTATAGTTGGATTTGCCTAATATTTTCTATCACCAAATCTTATTTTCATTTACTATAGTATTTCCTTTATTTTTGTTAACAAGTTTCAGTTCTCTGGACTGGTTGGCTGTTTCAAGCCAAGTGCTTTTTTGAAAACTGCAGAAAAATCCTTTGTCCTTTTAGAAGAATGAGATCAAGGAAAATATGTAATTTTGTTGAAAAATTCTTGCTGCCATCTCAGGGATTTTACTCCAGCCTCTGAAGCACAGAGCTTAACTTTGGGAGAAGCATGATTCTTATGTTGAGGTTGTGCCTTTTTCAATTGCTGGTAAAGTTGGCCAAAATCTGGCATTGTTACAGATCTGAAAATTATGCTGTTATAATTCAGAAGAGTTTCACAGCTATATCCCCTGACAGATCCATCTGCATTCAATAGACGTCCTATTCCCTCAACAACCGCTGTTCTGCGAAAGTTCTGCAAACAAGCCATCTTCATTGAACAAGTCAGTGTCCCTTATTTTGAGAATGGAGGAGATGCTCTGGAATTTCCAATACTTTCTGTTGGATTAAGCACAGGAGAGATGGTACAGACTGTCTCTATTCATGAGTTTGTTGCTCCTCTTGAAAGGCTCAACAGCACAGGGGAGAAGCTAGGTCTGATTGATGTTTTAAAGGGTAAGCTGAAGGGTAGGGTTGAGACACTACTTCTCTTGAGTGCAATACTGGGGGGAAAAAATGTAGTGCTTAAAGATTTCCTCAAAAAAACAACAGAAACGTGTGTTCCTCCATCCAATGAGGAAACTGTGTTGTCAATGTAAACTGTAGGTACACGTAATGGATACCTTCCTTTCTCATGGATTATAATAGTGATTATTATGTTTCCCATTGGAAACCTGAAGGTAGAATATTAAATAGCACAGAATTATAATATAATATGATACGCTGTTGATACCCTTTTCTGATTCAAGGAAAGAAAGTGCATTTAAAAATCTGAGTTTTCGATCACAGTCAGTGTTCTCAAAAATTGCAGACGGATTCAGGAAGTTTAGAGCAGTTACAAAGTTAGGGAATTGTGGATTCAAGCATCTGAAAAATTGTTTTTATTGACAAGTAGATTAATAAGAGTAGTTCTCTTATTAAAAGCATTTACAATTTGTCTGCAAAAATTCAGTCCAAGTTAAAATTAGCCATGCAGTAGCCATGCAGAAATATTTCACATACTTGCAGAGAAACCTGATGATTTAAAAAAAATCCTCCTGCTTTTTGAATCATTTTTACATTAGTAGGAGTCGAAAATGGCTTTCATCTTTAAAATTACATTTTGGAGGTCTTCTATATATTTTGCAGCAAGGCAAGCCTAAATCATCCCTAAATGTTATCTGAATTTACATTACAGGATCTGTAGGATCTGAACTTTAGGAAGTCTCTAAAGATGTATTCGTAGGGGAAGAGTATTCTCCCTTGGTTACATTAGACCCCTGGGAGCCCGGATGCTTGGGGTTTTGTCCTCGCAGTGCCAGGTATGTCCTGTGAAGAGTCTGATCTCTGCAGGCACAGCTGTGTCTGCAACTAAGCTCTTCAAACAAAACCAAACCGAACAAAAAGACCAAGGAAAAGGCTTTTTCCTATAGCACCGTGGTTTGCTACCCTTAACAGCTGCCCGCCTTGTCTCCTCCCAAGAGGCCTCCATGCTCAGAGCTGAGGGGAACATGTGCTTGTGCCCCTCCTCAGCAGTTTGTTAGTTCTGAGGCTTCCACAGCGACAGGAGCAGAACAGCTGAGCGCTGCCCCCAGGTAGCTGCCAGGCAGTGGATTAGAAAGTGGCATGGTGACTCTGACGCCAAGGGTTGTTTGGATTAAGGTGTTAACAACTGTCCTGGCAAGATGAGACAGGGCTCCTTTGTCAAAGCCCTAAATCTACGTTCTTCCTGCTTATAAACACCCCTCTGCTGCTTCTCACCTCAGGATCAATGGGAGTTCCTGAGGGCTTGTCATGTTTGAAAGTTGGTCCATTTTTTTCCTAGAGTCCTAAAAAAAGTAGTTAAGAGTTGAAATTTAGGATTTTTCTTTTTTTTTTTTTAACTGTAGCCCTAATTTATTTTCTGTGTTAAAGATCACAATTCAGTACATGTGCAGATTCTGAAAACAACTAACTAGCTAATTAAAAAAATCTATGACTTTAGTTATTTCGCTTTAAAATAAAATCTCTTCTTCTCCGCTGCTAATGGATCATATTCATTGTGTTTTTATATTTTCTGAAGTCAGAAAGGGCCATTTTAATAATTTATTTTGACTTCAGCAAAGCACAGGCTTAAAAATATTACCTAGCAGTTTTCTTAACAAGGCCAATAACTTGTGCAGAGCAAGGAGATGTTTTTGAGGCACACATAGAAGCTTGACTTAGAGTGACAGAATCCAGCGCAAGTCTTGCTACAGTTACATTTTCCCAGTGAATGCGGTTCTTCTGTGAGAAGTCTTACTTCACAAGTCAGGGACAGACACTTTTTCCACCTCGGCCTTTCTTTGAACCACTCTGGAGCGGATGCAGTATGAGCTGCTGCTACAACCTCGTCTGTTCACAGCTCCTGAGCTGCAGGCAACAGCAGGGAGCTCAGCACGGACTAAACACCCAAGTGCTCACTTTGATTTGCTGAAGGATTTTGTGTCCAGTGCTGAGCTTTGTGCTACTGCAGTGGTACCTACGTGGCAGCACGGCTATTGCATAGCCAAGAATAGTTTTTGGAGAAAAACAAATGAAAACTGAAAATGCTTAAATGCCTCACAGGGTTTGTAGTCAGGCATTCTTTATGCATGCTTGTGATTTACCTTAAAACTGTTACTTTGGAAATGTTATATGTCCTAGATTAAATGAAGAAAACTATAGGCTATCTTTTGACATCATATTACATAAAACTTTACTGAAGAAGTTGCTGCCTAAACTAGCTATTTATTATTTTCTACAAAAAAATCCAAATTTCATTTAAAAGCTACTGGTGGTGGAGAGTGTAATGTCACCTGTACTAAGTTGTTCCAGTGGATGGTTACCCTTCTCTTTAAAAATGTTGCAGATTAATGTCGTAGAATCATAGAATGGTTTAGGTTGGAAGGGACTTTAAAGATCATCTAGTTTCAACATTCTTGCAGTGGTCAAGGACACCTTTCACTAGACCAGATTGCTCAGAGCCCCATCCAGCCTGGCCTTAAACACTTCCAGGGAAGTAATGAGTAAGCTACATTTATTTCACTTGTCTAATTTCTAGCCTTTCACTCTTGTTCCTTTTTTCAGCACTGAAAGGGTTAACTTTTTCATGTGTCTGTTCACTGTGTTGGAACTACAGACCAGTTACCTTTGATAAGTTGAAGCTTCTCCTCATTAAGCTAACTAAATCAAAGTCTTTGAGTATTTCATTAAATACATAGTTCCCAATAATTTAATAAATGTTCCAGTTCTTCCCTGACCCTCTAATTTTTAACATGCTGCTTGAAATACTGGTACTAGAACTGCACCCTGTATTTCACCAGAAGCTGCAGCCATTTGAAAAACAGAAGAAATACATGTACCAGACTCCTACTCAGTGCTCCCATGTTAGCAGATACCGTGATCTTATTAACCCTTGCATCACACGTTTGGTTACCAGATGACTCCCAGTCAGAACCAGTTTCCCAGAATAATATCCTTTCCTCAGAAACACACCCTTCAGTATTTGCTCTCAGGCATCTGACTTTTACAGGGACAACCCTCATTTTCCTTTGCACTGAAGCTTTTGTAAATACATTCTTTGCAGTTCCACTCCTGGCAGTCTTCCACTTCCATCCCACGCTCATCACTTCACATCTCTCCGTATTCTCTCCTGACACTGATTTGGAGTCATCATGACCAGATTGCCTTTGCAAATAAATATCCTTGGGAAGCCAGGAGTGCTGATAAATAATGTTGAGTTTCCATATCCATTAAAGCAGCCATGTCCCCTCTGATTCTGCTTGAATTTATCATAAGTTTCTGAAGAGAAGAATGTGTAATCCCACCTGGAGATGAGTCAGTTAATTGTAAACACGTACAAGATTTTTAGAACTAGTGAAGAAATCCCTCCAAATATGGGTCCTCATGTCAGTGGCTAAGACATGGCAACCAAACAGTGAAGGATGAGAAGAACAGAAGAGAAATGATGGTGATGATGAATAATGTACCACAGTTTTGAAGAGCCTGGATCTTGGTTGCATCAAACCAAAGGATTATGTAGTGTTTAGTTACCCATCAAAACCACAATTGATATGACCCATGGCTGTAACTTTGCATTGTATGCACTAAATTCCAGGCCTTGGGATGTTTCTGTCATGCTGCAGGCTTGCATAAAGGGGGTACCTTTTCTCCACTGAGAAGCAGACATCTCTACAGGAAAAGAAAGAAGAAAAGATCTGTTTGGGAAATTATTATATTTGCTCTAAGAGAGCCATAAAGAGACAGCTGAGAAGCAAATAGCTTCTTATACTAGGACAAAGGAATCAAACTGGATAAAAAGGGCCAGGAAGGGGTCAAAATTAAGAAAATGAATGTAAAAATTACACCAATGGAAATCTTTAGCAAAAGGCTGGACAGTATGGCCCCAAGCTTTGCTACTGTCACTGTGGGGAGTACCCTTTCAAGCACTGGCTATAGGACCTTCCCACAGCAATCACTCACTCCTTTCCTTCCTTCTGAATAAAACAGTCCTTTCCACACATCCTTGGGAGAAATTCAGCATTTAACCTTAAGTGGGCCAAAGGCATTTTCCAATTTTAAGCTGAGCAAAATTAAGCCAAACTATTATTTTTTTGCTGTCTGAGGAACACAGAGAAAGCACCATATGCTGGGGAACTGAAAATAAACCAGATATTCCCTAGTGAGGTGTGAATTCTCAGCAACATTAATATCTAGTTTATCCAGAGAACAGATTTTCTTTTGGACACTGTTGAAAATGAACCCCAGTTCCTGGCAATGTTCATGTTTCCACATTAATATTAGTGGACCTTCCTTAATAACTGATGAGACCCTGCGGCAACATGAAAAAATATTTTGTCCTGTAGATGAAGATTTTGAAAGATGAAGGCTTTGAACCTTGTAGAGGTTAGTCATATACATACCTCTATGAGTCCTAATGGAATCAGGAATGCAACTATAGAATGCAATTCATAGGGAGCCTGTTGCTCCTCTTCCACGAGGCAGATGACCATGATATCTGAAGGTACAAAGTACTGCACAGTGGTATCCATCTGCTATAAAATTCCAATTGCATAGGCACAGCCTATTTGTATACATACGATTCATATTCACAGCATTATTCCAGATTTCTTCAAGTGTCCTGAAAGCAATTCAAAAACAGAAACGGTAAAAGTAATGAGTGTCAAAAAAACGAGGAGAGTGTTAGTCTGAGTCAAAGTTTCAAATTCTTTTCTTCAGGGACTATCCTGCACTGAGAAAAAAACCCACAACAACCCAAACGTGTAGAATAGAGATATGTGGTAGAACACCGTATCATGGTGCGTTTTCTCATACAGAGTGGCGCATTTGAAAACATACTTAACATTAAAATAGTCTCATTAACAATGAGACTAAGCTGGTGCCATAATGTAACACAGACCCACTTGGGTTTGATATTGCTAAATCGCTGGGCTGAAACTGATTTATGGTTTTTAATTGACCATCTTGTGTACGCTCAATTACAGGTGCGGCCTCAGAAAGGTGTATGTGAAGCATTTTCTTCAGATGATTTTACTTGTTATTGTTTGCTAAAATCTGTACCAGGAAGTATTATTATAGTACTGAGAAAGTTTATTTTATTGACTGCCATGGCTCTCCGCTAGCTCATTCTTGTCTAAAAACTGGGCACAGCCCCATAAACCACAGAAGTACAGAATCAAGATTAAAATTAACCTCAGTGCCACTTAGTGAGATCATTTAAGCAGTTGGAGTCAGCGTGGTTTTACACCAGTTAAGTACTGTTACAAGGCAAAATCCCATTGACTAGAATTATGTCAGTGTTTAGTGCAAAATAATGTACATTATCCTAGCTATATGAAGTCATGATGGAGTATGGTGCCAATACAGTTTAAGAACACTGCACAGTCCTAGGAAAAAATTTAAATATTGCCAGTGTCAATTGAAGGACAGCATTCATTTTCTTGATGTCATGCTGAGTCTGAAGAAAACACCTAATGCAAAATACTGAATATGATATCAATGAAGGATTTTGTTTGTTTCAAACCAAAAGGAAATGAAATAATAATACT
>VYZQ01042627.1:74555-86823 GCA_013400655.1 Mystacornis crossleyi | reverse complement strand
CCCTTGGTGACATTTAAAAAACCCAACCAACCAAATGAAAACCCCATATTTATGACATTCAGCTAATGTTTGTTGCTGTGGAACAGAAGTGTTAAAGTATGTATTAGAAAAAAATACAAAAAATCCTTCTAGAAATCTTCCCAATTTAAAAAATATACAAACCCAGTATTATCTAAAAATGAAGTGCTAATTGTTGAGGTACCACATCTGCATAACATAACACTTAGCAAGCTTTTACCTTCCCATGACCTACCCAGTGTGGGATTTGGGAGCCACTGATTATTGGCTGGAGTGGACTGTCAGGCAGTCACGACTGCTTTTGCTGGTTTGTTTCCTTCATCTGTACATTTTCCAACTCCTCTGTCTTTCTCTGCTTCTCTGTCTATTTTTCTGTTCACTACTCCTGGCACTTTTTTCCCTGTCAAATGCTGAACGCTTTCTGATACTGCTTTAGAAAATATCACTGGGGTTGAAGAACTGGGGGCTTTGGCCTGCAGTGTTGTTTTCATGCAGAAAATAACACATAATCTTGTCACATATAATATGGCCAGTGCCACATGGCAAATTCTTCCCCCACCTTACAGTGCTGCTTGACACAGTGGCCTCTAACCTTATGAAACTGGAACTTTATGGTTCAAATATGTGCCAAGTCAGGGAAAGACCTTCCAGCAGTCAAAGAACAAAGATGAAAGCTTTGGACTGCCTGCATAAGGAGGCAGATGCACAAAATGCTTGTAAACCCCATACAGGGAGTCCAGCCCAGTAAGGCTGCATTGCTGTGTGAGCTAAATAAAAATTGGTAGATGTGATGAGCTGTTCATGTTAATATTGCTGTGAGAATGATATTCTTTAAAAGTCCCCCTTGAAAATTTCTACTGGAAATCAGCAGTTGTAACTGTAGATGGTATTAAAATGTGTAGCAGCTTCTGTGACTGGCATAGCAGATAACACTTAAAGTGGAGTAAAATATGTTTATGTAAGTGTTGATAAGGTGTATGTCTCTGCAGCAGCAAGGGGCTGAATTGCTGATTGGGTAGAGTACTCCTGGTCTTTAAGCACTGTGAGACTAATTCCTGTGAAAGTTTAAAGCTTCTGTCTTCACTAGAATAGTATGAGGGGAGAAGTCCTTCAGTCCCATCCACTGCAGTAATTGGCATAAGACTCCTGCTCTCCTGACAGTGTGAAGTTCAAAGAAACTTCAGCGTTTAATTGGATGTGCTTCATCCATTCATGAGTTTGAGTATATGCCAGATGAGCTATATCACACACGACCCTATGTATAATAGGGGATGACAACCCCTGTTTTTGTGGAGCAGCACCACATAATATGAATCTGAATAAACTGGAAAATCCGTTTAAAATTGTGGTGTGCCATGATTAAAACCAAACAGTAGCAATGAAAATGTATTTTTTTTATTCAGAGCTTTTAATCACTCTGTGTCCAAAATTTTTCTTTTTGTAAGTATACAGCTAATGGGTCCTTCATATAGCAAACTCAGCAGACTTTCCTTTTTGTGAGCCTGTGTGAGAAACAGAGTCTTTTACACACAGTTCTGTTTGAAACAGGAGTGTCTGCTTACAGCTGTTACTAACCACTCCTTTCAGTGAATGTACTAAAACACAGCCTTAAAGGCAGTTCAGCCCATACTTGACCATCATCCTTATAATTTCCTCCACAGTTGTAATAATAAGAAAATAGTATTCAATCATATGGCGGCTGTGTGTGGAAAAATATGGGGAAGAGAGCATGGAAGAAATAACACTATAATGAGGTTAGAGCACTATCGGTAATCATAGGTTTAAAAAGTTTATCTTTAATATGTTAATTGTATCCTATAAAACCATTTCAAAACAACCTGCTACTTCAGCATCCTCAAATGGCAGAACATCACAGAGCAGGAAACAATCAGCTGCCTGGTGTTTATCTGGTCTCAGTTTGCAAAGTTTCCCTTGTGCTGCTGTGGCTTTTGTCCCAGCCAGCTCTGGGGGGTTTTAACTAAAACCAAGGCAGGGCAGTCAAGAAGCAAAATGTAAATATTAGCTCAGGCTGTTTATGTGCAAGTTAGGGACTAAAATATGTTTAACTGTACACACAGGTTAGAAATTCTCCTCTTGTCATTCAGAAATGTACCAAACACTTGATGCAGATTTTCTGAAGATTGTTTAACATAAGTCATATGTAAGAGAACAGCTACTTAAATTCTTTTCACTTGGTATTCTGTAATCTGATTTCAGAGGTTTGGTAATGTCAAAACAAGTTAGACTTCTATATTAAAACAAGCAATACAGTACATATTGCTATGGATATGTATAAATACTATTCTTTATTTAAAACTATTGATTTAATATAATGTAATAAAATGGATTTTTTTTTCTGCTGCACCAGCACTATATTCCTGAAAAATTTTGTTCCAATAATGCAGATTTCATGCAAAAATACTCCATTGAAAACTTTTGGCTTATTCTCTGTTATTTCATTCTTGGTGCCATCTAGTATCATCGGTTTGTCATGTGCAAGTGCAGGGACACAGCACTAAGCATCGTGTACCTCTTCAAGTCACAGCAAACTGATCAAATTTTTGCCCTGCCGGAACTCTAAGTGGATTAGGGAAAGTGGATTAGGTGGTCACAAATGATTTTTTTTTTTAAGTGTTCACACATTGCATTGCAGATGTGCAGATGTCAAAGCAACTATTTAGTCTGGAAGTAGTTTGCTTGATAAAATAAAATGTGAATGAGAGTTAATAGAAGATATTTCTAGTGTATGGCTGGGAGGGAACAGGATATTCCAACCTTTTCCTGATGCCTCCTATTCTCCAGCCTCAGCATGGTCTCCCCCCGGCAGTAAAATCACTATATCAAGGCTGCTAACTAAAATCCAGACTAGGAGCTTTAATGGAGAAAAGGCCTAGCTGAAGTAGTTCTTCACAGTTCTTATTTATTGCAAAGGTTTTGAAATTGGGGATTTAATTTAGTTGCTTTCTTTAAGAAGGTGGTTTGTTGGTTATTGTCAGACTTGTACCCGGCCATTAAAGATGCACAGTATTTGAGAGGTAGACATCTATTTCTTTTTTTTTTTTTTTTTTCCCTTCTGCCTCTGTAGCAAACCTTGACAGTCACATTGAAAAATATGGTTAAAAGATTGTGGAATCAGTGAGATTTAGATGTTGTACAATTCTATTAATTCAATAAGTGAAATTCACAGGTGGTTGCATGGTATCTCCTGGAGGATTCAAGTCCTGTGATGTGTTCAACAAAATTATTTTTGTTTAGGTACTCACCATTACCCTTTGACCACCTTAAAATTACTGTAAAAATTCAAGTGCTCCCAATTTTCAAGATATGCTCTGAGTGAAAGTTCTGTATCTTGGCAACCAGGAAGGGACAATTATTCTTTGGAAAAAGTCATCCTATCTGCCAAGATGAATTTATTATCATAATTGTTGCAAGGATATGTGAGTTTATTCTGTATCTCTTCTTTGACTTTCTTTACTGTAGGAGATATCCCAATTCATTGATATTGAAATTGGTGAAGTGGGTTAAATTCAATTCAAAGAAATTCATGTCTGGTGGTATAGAACAGCTTGTTATACCATTTAAGATTTCTTGTGCTTACAGAAAAACAATGATGAATTTAAGCAATCTTGAACCACAATTGTTCTCTATCAGAATATGTACAGCTTGTCATTTGTATTTTTTTTAATGTTACGGATCTGCAACTACCCTCAGTAAAATGGCAAGAGATTTAATGCAAAGAACCTTTTACTTACAATGAACAGCTGTTATTGCCTAAGAAAACAGTTAAATAGCAGTGTCTTTTCTTTTTCTTTTCTAAGTCTTCAGTCTTTAAATTATACAAGGAAATATTAGTTCTTTGAATCATTGTTCATTTAAATACAGGACATGAACTTGAAGCAGAAAAGATAGGGGGATATGTGAAAGTGAATCTGAACTTCTGAATTACATTAGAGAGGTTTAAATTCTTCTTTGAAGGATGAAGACAGAAGCAGACTTAGGTCTGTAAGATTAGCCGCAGGAAATCATCAGCTAAATTAATAAGTAATTTGAGAATGAATGAATGGAATAGTAGAATTTTAAGAAGAGGCATTTGCTGGTTAGCTTAGGTTTACATATAGGTAATAAAAACTTCTTTTCAGGTCATGCCATAATATGACCTTTTCATGGTGCTGATGTAAATCCGAGATTAATACAGGAGGAACATAGCGCAGAACAAAAGCACAGACTGAATGCACTTGGCTCTGAGCCGTCCCACACCAAGCTCTGTCTGCTTCTCTACTGGTTTGGGTTAGGATATCACTTACCATGGAGAGAGCAATTCCAGTAAGAGAAGCAGGACATGAAAACTTGATTGTTGTGTTTTATTGTTCCTACCCATTTAGGGTATTTTTAAACTCTGTGTAAGCTATCGAAGATCTGGTGAATACAGAAGAGTTTTGTCTGACAGAAAATCTGGGTTTTCTCAGCTGAGCATTTAGCAGTTTTGAGACCATTTAAACCATTACAAAAGGGAGGAGAAGCTCCCTCGAGGAGCAGAAGGCTTCATGGGACAGTGGGAGTGCTGGAATGAAGTGCCACAGTGGGTCACCAGGCCAGGCAGGGTGGTACCTCCTGGCAGGGCCCCTCCCCAGCTCTGCCTTGTCCCACAAGTAACCCCCAGCCTCAGCTGCACAGGATGGAAACTGAACTCTGCAAACAATCTCGGCTAAATAAATTACAAAACATATTTCATATGCAAATGAATGTCAATCAATTTCCAAATGGAATTCAATCAAATTACTTCTTTCAGTATTCCATACCTGTCACTTGCTATCTGCCAATGTCTCCTACATTTTGCACTCTGAGCAGGTGACTGTAAACAGGAACAGGATTTAAATACATCACCGAGGCTGGCAGTCAGTGTCAAGATGGCTCCATACCAATTCCTACTCAAACCTTTAAATTAAAACATATTTTTGGTAATTTTCATAAGTGTTTTCATTCAAGTAAGATACTTGTATTTGGGAAAAAAAACCTCAAAACCCACAAACCCACTAATTTTATGTGAAAAGAAATAGTTTTAAAAAACATCAAAGCAAATTGGGTGTTTGCATTTGAGTAAATATTTCCTGGTACTTGTTTAGAGTACTTTACTGAGTTTAAGTTATACTGGGTATTAAAGTAAAAAACTCCAACCAAACAAAAAAATATGAACGTTTAAATTGCTGTGGTTTTTACTTCATTCTTAAAATATATATTTGGATTGAACCAGACACTAAATAGCAGCATGTGCAATTGTTTAATTCACATGGTAGAAAAAAATATTTTTTTTTAATTTATAAGAGCTTTGTCTTCAAGTGTGATGACTAGCATGAATTGAAATCAGTGATTTATTTATTTGTTTTAGGCTTAATAGTGAATCCAGGTATGGGTTTTTTATACTCTTTATGTAATGAAAACTCCTCGTAAAAATGAAAATTATGCCCAGAGTGTGATGCTCAGGTCCTCAAAATAAGATATACAAAAAAGGGTTGCTTTTGTCTCTGTTCAACCTCCTTGAAAGCTTGGCTCCTGCTTAGATGTTGGAACCTTATATGTGTGAAACTCATCTGTCATCAGGATTGATAAAAACACAATTATGTGTGTCCTTTTAAACAATTTTTACTCTGGTGAATGAGCATTTATCTAAATCTTCTGTAATATGGACAGTTTTACCACTGAGGTAGGTGTCCCTATAGCAGTTGTGAGGGAGTTTGAGGTAACGAGCAACATTTACAACATTTTCAGTAATGACATTTAAAAATGTTTCCTCAGCTGCTTGAAAGGAAAAGGAACTCCTGTGTAAAAATACCAAGAAGCTCTAAACTGGAATTGTTGCTCTTGGCCATTCCAGTCAGAATTTTCTCTGTTGCTAACTTTTCTTTCATAAATTGAACTCAACAAAATGGAAATGCACATATATAAACACACAGGCCTCTTTTTTTTGTATTGCTAAAGTCTGTTGTGGCTGGTGCTGCTGGTTATTTTATGGTAGTAGGAAATATTAAGATCTAATATTACAACCTTTATAATGTATCTACTCCCATTTCTGTGCTTATATTAAAGTTTAGCTCTTCGTCTATGTGTGACTGAAATGAAAGTTCAAACCAGTGACTCACTGTCATGGAATAGGGTAGTGGATTATTAATATTTTAACGTTTTCATTTGGCAAGTATGAAAGCAATTGTAGCTAAGTAGGAATGAACTTAGTAGGAATAAACTACTTCTGGGTACAAGTAAGGTAATCGTTGTCTGATTCAGTAGCATTATTTTGAGAGTAACATATCAAAGGAGGGAATAATATTTCTTGTATTCTAATAAGACCTTTCTATATGAGTCATATTTGATAAAAGTCTCTTTGAGAAAAAGATCAAGTTCATCTTAAATAATCATGATTTGCATATTCCTATTATGACAGCTGCATTATTCTGAAAAGTGTGCTGTGCCATTTCTAAGGCTTCTGAAAACAAAAAAGGTGAATTTCACACCATAAAAAAAATCAGAAAAAATGTTCTCAGCATGTTATTAGTCCATGCATATCATGAACATTGTTCTTGTGACTGTTTTTATAATTTTTACATAGTTATTTCAGAAAGGTTAAAAATTATACATGCAGTCTTTATTATATTACACACATAATTTGGAAAAAAGCATTTCTCTGCACTAAAAATAATAAAGAAATAGATTCATTGTGTTGAGAAATTTATTTCTTGAGCCTCAAATAATTTAATTCCTTTTTATTCTATGCAAAAAGTAATTTTCTCCTAGGGGAAAATTATTGCTTAACTACTGTTATGTATTCACTGGCAGTCTTAGCCACTCAGCCAAAGATAGTTCTAAAAAGAAAGTAGAGAAAGCTGATTGAAGTGAAATCCTTAAACTAAATATGAAAAATAGAAGACTTAAGGTTTTATATTGTGTTTCTTTCACAAAGAATCCATAATGTTCCTGACATTAGAAAATCATTTAAAGCAGAACTGCAGTGACTTTATCTCTGTCTTGTCATGGTTGCTTTAATGTACGACCATTTAGATGTTCGTTTCAGTGAGGACCTTTATTCGTTCCCAGGATGGGCACATATTTTTTTTTTTTAAAGTGGTTCTTGGCAGAAATGAGGAAATTAATTTTGTGTTTTTACCCATTATTTATTTTGCTTTTATTATTGCTGGATTAAGTTGATAACTGGAGCATGGAGAGAGGGGCTGCTGAACTGGCTTTGAGTAGAAACAATTTTCCCAGCTTGTTGCCATGCCAGGATAGCAGCAATACCAGTCATGACAGGCCTGTAATATTCACCCACTCCAGCTGATAAATCCTGGTCATGGAGATGGCATTGAAACAGACCAGTAAGGATTGTACTGGTCAGTCACTGGAATTTTCCAGCTATTTACTGCCAGCCTTGTATTTCCATCAGGCTGCACAGTAAAATGGTATTGTATATACTTGCACAGGACCTCTGGATTATTGCTCAAGTACTTCAGCTGAGTCCTGGTGCAGGTCATTGGTTTCTCCCTCATTCCCTCCACCAGAACACAAGATATGAGGTTTCTTTCCATCTGCACAGAATACCTGAGGGTGTGGGTTACCAGAGAAACCATCCCCAAGGATCAGTATTTAACATGGGCATTCCAGTAGGCTTACGTGTAATACTGATGGGATTTATATGAGCAATGTGTGTATCTGAGTGGTATCTTTAATACAGAAACTCAGTTCAGGCAAAGAAAAATGAGATGTTTGTATATTAATAAATGAAGAGTCTACAGGATAGGAAAGTAGCGTACTATGCAGATCCACAGTACAAAACATAGTTGTATGTATGTAAACCAGTCGACTCGTGGTGCTGGAACAGAGGTAACAGGGCATGGTTCTCACAGAAGATAGAAATAAAAGGTGAGATGGAAGCATTAATTATTTTCCAGCCTTAATTACTGCCATATTGTGCATGAAAAAGGAGACAATCTATTTAATGATTAATATACCCTGTTGAAAGAAAGTTGATGGAAGCAAAGAACCCAACTGTTTTGAAACTGGTATGTATAGCTACTGTTACTCTAGGTATGATCATACTTGAGATAAAAATAAGCTGCACTTAATAAGCCTTTTTTTCCCATCTATATATCAAAGAAAAATATAATTTTTAAAATTATTATTAGTATACTTGTTCCCAAAGTGAACTCTTATTCTCAAACCTTGTTCAGTGCTGAGGAGGCTGCCTGGATAAACAGGCTTCATCCTGTCATGAAATCATAATATGCATTATGACATTATATTTTGTTGTCATGGAAGCAGTTGCAGTGATATTCCTGATTCTGATGTGAATCTTAACAAGTCTTTTACCAGCCATCAAATTTCAATCTGAGGGGCAGGTTCTTGCCTGCGTTATGCATTTCCCTTCAGAGAGCCTGTCAGTCATTCATTACCAGGTCGCGTATCTGATGGAAACCAGCAATCCCACTAACCTTCACAGCTTTACACGCTTCCTATTCTCATTACCATGTTGGGGTGATGAGAAAAAGCAGCAAAAGAAGCTTCTGCCATTAGGACAGGTGTTTTGTGGCCAGACATATTTCAGGGAATAATCTTGCATGTTGAACTACAGAGAAATTGCAGTGAATCCTTGGATTTGCGAGATTCAGAATAGAGTGGTTTATGCATTCTCGTTGTTGTTATTTATGGAATAGAGGTGTTGCACACATAACAAGAACTGAATTTGCTTCTGTTACAGACACTTCTGAATCTTTGTTCTTCTCTTTCTACTGGTTCTATTGCAGAGCTCTGGCTGCACCTTTGCTATACAGTAGGTGAATAGACATTCCACCCAACTCCCAGTATTCAGTGTATATTTGTAGTTTTCTCTTGGTTTGGTTTGCCAGAATAAATCTACCAGAAAAATAGTTCTTGATTATCTCTGCTTTTCCAAGTTCTTCTCCTCTTCATGCCTCTGCATTTCATATGGCTGTACAAGTGCAACTGGGAGAGCAGGGTTTGTTGTCCTTTTCTCAAGGCTGTTAAGGCATTCTGCTCAGAAGAATAGCATGGATGCACTCCTGTTCACACAGGTTGTTAATGTTACTGGGATGTGTGTGAATTCCAAGCTTTGGCTATGTGTTATTGACTGCCCCAGCTAACCTCATTCTGTCAATCTGCTCCCAGCACCAACACAGAGCTGTTCTTGGCAGATGGCACAGAGCAGGACTGTGAAAGTGTGCTATCCCCCTGCTGACCTTGTGCACTAGTAGGAGTTCTGCTTAAATAATTCATGGCAAACTAACAGGGATTTCTCTTCCAATTTATTTTATTGTTTAGTCCAGAATGCTATTGACATATCAAGGTGTTCAAGTCTTTAACTTGAAGTTAAACCTGAGTCTGAACCCCCCTGGAATCCTGGAAGTCTGTACCTACCTTCAGACAACATTAGACCAGGAAGGTTGGTAGAGGTTTAGGAAGGTTTAGGCCCAGTAAATGTAAGTTGTTTCATTACAGAGCTGTGTCATTCATTCATCATTGTGATCTTGGCCAAGATATGGTTGTATTTTTTGCTGTTTGAGAAGAAGAAAGCTAGAAACATTTATTTATGTTTTTGGAGGTTTGACTGTCAAAATATTCTGGCAATACAGGATGAATTATTACTGTTTTGCTGGGCTTTTTAGTTTGAGGAAATGTAAACATTTTGCATATTGAAGGAAATACACAGATAGAAAAGGCAAAGAGGCTTTGGTGATACTTTCAGATAAGAGCAAGTCCAGGTATTATAAAAAGAATCAGCATAGCACTTAAGTATATGTTAAAGTCACTTTAAAGGCAATAGGTATTCCACACATGTCCTTTATTTAAATCCTAATTTCACAAATGAATATATGTATAACTCCAGAACCCTAGGCCAGGTCTAAACTACTAAAAAGGCAAATAAGTATCGTGAGAAGTTTATACTGGCTGTACTGGGAAAGGAATCACTGAGCACAGTAACAGAACCAAGCTTTACCCATGAGAGCTTATTTCGTCCAGAAGCAATGATTTCACTTGGTGATACTGTGTGTGCCTTAGGGAAGAAGAATAATTCCAGCCAGGAGTGTGTGAGTAGCATGGCATGCTCTTACTGCTATACTACCAAGTACTTCCACTGTAGTATCTCCACCAGTGTAGTCCCTCTGAAAGGTTTAAAAAATTGGGTTCAGTGATGCTTAGGTCTCCTGGTGATCTGTAAAGAAAGAATTTTATCTATCTGTGCAATGATCTTTTCAAAACCCCATGCACTGCCTGTTCTTGACATTCGTATTATGGGCACTGAAGTACAATCTCTTTACTATTGATGAATTTTCTCCCTCTATGACCAGGCATTGAAGTTCTACCTTTTCTATTAAGCTGCAGGCAGCTGAAAATTGGAGATATAATATAGGACGCAATTTTTGAAACCAAAAAATGTGTTTAGCTCCACCATGTGATAATCCTTAAATATAATGGGTGCAGATAATTGTAGGGGAGTGTAACCATCACATAAGAAATAAATTGCTGAAAAATAAGTTCGTTTTATTCCTGAAAGAATGGATATTGGTACTGTCACCCCCCTTGGCTCGAAAGGTGTTCGTCACACTTTCCCTCGCATGTTTAGGTTAATAATTAGATTGATTATTTTTCTAACACGTATTTTGCTTTTCAGGATCTGAAGAATAGGTATTATGAATATGTGTGTCTGGTTTTCCAATGACATAATTTTGTCTAATGAAATATGTTATTTATTTCTGCAATTTTTTCTGCACTCAAACCATCATAGCTACAACAACACAAACTCCAATTACTTCAGTGCAAGGATATAGTCAAAACACTTTATTGAACATCTGTCTTAAAGCTAGAAATGTAAACTTCTTCATACTTTTCTGTTTTGGATCAACCCAGAAATAGTTATATTCATATTACACATAAAATTACTAAGTTTTATAGTTAAAGATGCAGAAAGCAACACTACCAAAGGCACTGAATTTTAACTATATATTTTTCTTGTATTAATGGTCAACCTACCACAGTGCTTTAAGTGTTTCACGCTTTCCTGCCATTTGAAATTCAAGCTAAAATCTCACTAATATATTGTGCCTCTTTT
Source organism: Mystacornis crossleyi (assembly GCA_013400655.1). Classification (NCBI taxonomy): domain Eukaryota; kingdom Metazoa; phylum Chordata; class Aves; order Passeriformes; family Timaliidae; genus Mystacornis; species Mystacornis crossleyi. Next base: position 75,692 of record VYZQ01042627.1, on the reverse strand, counting down.
TTTTAATCCATATAGAATTGAGATAGATTCTCTGTTAGCAATGGGATAATAACCGAAAAGTAGTAGTTTAACACCTATATATTAAATTTGCATAACAATTGTTTAAATACAATTAATTATTTTGCATGAGCTTGCCTTTATAATGGGATATAGAGTGTAGCTATATTCCCACAATTACAAAGTCGTATAAAAACTCACTTGTTGCTCAAAATTTTATCTCATAATATTAAGTGGAGGAATTGTTTGAATGTACTGTCATGAAGACAGAACAACCAAAAAAGTAGCCCCCAAGTTAAAGTTTCAAATTATCAGGATTCCCAATACAAATGACAGCTCACTAAAATGTAATCCTGTTATTTCCAAGGGCAGGTTCTTTTATTGTTTGTGTTTTTTTTGGTTTTTTTTTTTCCCCTCAGCATTTTTCAATTCTACAGAATGAAATAATAATTCATGTCCTCCACAGACTGAACAGACTTTTTAAGAATAAGATATACTAAGGGAATATAGGTCTACAATCTGGAATCTTTAAAAACATTGTGGCTTAATACGTATTTAACAGAACCATAATATTTGCCTCAGTCTTCAGTGGGAAGACAGCTTGTCCTCAGGACAACTGTCCTCCAGGGCTGGTAGATGGTGTCAGGGAGCAGAATGGTCCCCCTCTTATCCAGGAGGAGGCAGTCAGAGAACTGCTAAGATGCTTGGATGTTCATAAATCTATGGGACCAGATGGGATCCATCCCAGGGTGATGAGGGAGCTGGCAGATGAGCTTGCGAAGCCACTCTCCATCATTTACCAACAATCTTGGCTCACTGGTGAGGTTCCAGATGATTGGAAGTTGGTCAATATGATGCCCATTTACAAAAAGGGTTGGACTAGGAGGATCCTGGTAACTATAGACCAGTTAAGTTGACCTTGGTACCCAGCAAGGTAATGGAGCAGTTTATTTTGAGTGCCATCATGCAGCACTTACAGGATAGCTGGGGGATCAGACCCAGCCAGCACAGATTTAGGAGGGGTAGGTCATGTTGGACCAATCTGATCTCCCTCTATGACCAGGTGACCTGCCTGGTGGATGCAGGAAGGGCTGTGGATGTTGTCTATTTGGACTTCAGCAAGGCCTTTGACACTGTCTC
>VYZQ01042627.1:34862-48299 GCA_013400655.1 Mystacornis crossleyi | reverse complement strand
TAGTAGGTAGCACAGAAGCACTTTAAACCTTAAAAATTCTGAAGCAATAGAAGAATCTGTTACCCTTTAGTCACCAGTACTTCCTGGTTGTATAATACATGGTTAAGTGCAACATGCGTAAGAAATATTTTTCTCATCTAAAATAATTGTCTGATCCATCATTTCTAGCTGTCTGCTATCTTATCTTTTGACCCCTCAGTCACACTGCTAATAGGATTTTTATAAACCAGCACAGCAGTGAACTTCATAGCTCAACAGATTAGTTCATGTGCTTTCATCTCTGGAACCTGGTTCAAACTCAGTACTGACCAAGTGTACCATAATCCTTCTTTGGGCAGTCTCATTGAAAAAGGGAGTACAGACTATACTATCTTCTAGAACTCAACTGGAAGCTGCACCCCACACAAGTGTCATTGCTTAACTTTGACATATAATTTTTTTTTTTTTTTTGGTAACTACAAAGATATCAGGCAAGCTTTGCAACGAATTTGTTTTTGAGGCTCTACAGTTACCAACTGTAATCAGAAATTAACAGACTGCAAAAAAATGTACAGTTTAAAAACTTGTTAATTTGAAATCTAATGAAATCACATTAGAAGTATTAGCCAGGACAAACATTTCAAAGGATGGTTTTGCTTGATTTTAAATTTAAATTCTTCTATTTTTAAACTTTTCTACTGAAATTGAATGTAATTATATTTTTTAAAAAATACACATGCTCAAATTGTCAAATCACAAGTCAAGTCACAACTGAAGTTGTCATGTTTAGCCAATTACAGTACAGCCAAGAAGGACATGGATAAGATTTGAGAAATGTGGCTGTTCATTGCTGGTTTGACTTACAAAAGTCCACAGAACAGAAGTGAACTTTTATTGTTGTGTGAATCCTAAGATCTCCTGTCAAGGTTTTGATAGCACTGTAGCTCAGGCCAAGATCAGGAGGAAGCTCCGTGCCCCAGTTGCTGTATTGTGTTGCCAGGGTAAACAGTTTGGCAGCCCTTTGCAGAAATATGAGTTTATTGAATCCAATTTTTTATGCACAACACCAGTATATGCTAGGATGGGTCAGCTGTGAGCAGCTACTGACAGGGAGCAATGATGTGATCTCTGTGGGGAAGGAATTTTTCCTGAGGCAGGTGATCATAACTGGAGGAGTGGACTTGCCTACTGTTGTGAGGTATGAGATAAACAGCTGTTTTTCAGCTTCTTCATGATTCTTAGGAGACAATAATAGTTTCCTGGGTTTTGTTAAAGCTGCTGACTATCTTTCTGTGCTCTTCTGAATAGGAGACTGGAAATATAAATATCCTGTACCTAGTTTTTACTCATGTGTAAGTCACAATATTTTTTGATTTCTTTCCCACACCATCATGACAGTGATGGTACTACTTGGTTTGTTTTTTTAATAAAAGATAATACAGGAATAAAGCACTATGTAACTTCAGCTGCTCCTATATACAATGGCTAGTTTATTTATATAGTGACTTCAGAAAATCCATTTCAGTTCCAGCTTTAAATGTTAATGCTAGTCTAGTGATCTGGCTCTGCAAGCTGTTCAATAGGCCAGTTCTGCATCTGTTGGAATAGACAGAATCCTGCATGGAGATAGGAATTTCACACATATGGATACCTTTGCAGAACACAGATAGCAAATCTTGCAAAGGTTATCCTTGCCAAATGTTCTTGTATTTATTGTGACAGTGTCTTTGTTGAAATCATTGAATGCAACTCCTCTTCCACCATCCATTTGATTTGCAAATGAATTCTCTTTGACTGTATTCACACTCCTTCTGTATTTGCTTTCCAACAGTATTCCAGCAAATTACTTTACTGGCAGGAACACTTAAGGAGCCAGCCAATTTTAAGTATTGCAAGAATATTCACAAACCCCAAAGTTCTCATTCATAACTCCACACAGAGTTTTAAGATGAGCCTAATCTTAAAAAAGATAATCAGTGTATCACTGAGAATGAACATTTCTTATAACTTATGTTCATGGTCAAAACAGCTGAACTTTGAGTGTCAAATTATTATTATGAATGGCCTATGTGTATGCTAAAAATCAACACTTGTGGGCAGAAATGACATTAACAATTATATCTGAAGAGAACTTTTGAAAAGAAAAGATTTGCTTAATAAATTATTCCAGTTTATCTACTTGAACCTAATGTGTCAGAAAATAGTAGAAGTGGACAGCACAGTTACACAGATCGGTATATTTCTTTCTTTCTTTCTCAGTGGATAAAAGAACACAATGCTTACTATTCAATGACCAGTGACTTTTGGATATTATAATACAGTTTTTGTTGCTTCTCCAATTCACCATGTTTTCATTTTATCCAGACGTGAAGACTTGGATATACAAACTCTGCCTATTTCTTTAAAGAGTTAAACATGCCTTCCACAGTCCTTGATGTGACTCAAAATTAACCAGTGCAGTTATTTCCACTTTCAAGAACATTTTGCCTTTGTCTGGAAATGCAGTGAAGACAAAATACTGTTCCAGGTGGTACTTGGAAGCAACCAACATCCCTGAGTATGTGCATACAGCTCTGTTTAATCTGTGGAGGTCAAAATTTTTCGGTATCATTCATATTAGATTTTTTTTTAAAGGAAAGTATATCTGGACATACGTATCTAATTTTTATTTTGAACATTTTCTGGTTCCTGTCCAACTTTCCCCTTTATCTCCGGCATACCAGCTTCCAGGTATCTGTCTCCTGACGGTAGAGATGTATGGAGGATTAGTGTCTTGATTGGCAGGTTGGCTAACATTACAGTTCTGTTCATATGGAGCTTTCCTTCAAGTTCTAAAAAACCACCACAGGCAGCCCAGGAAAAAAAGTCCTGTTTCCCTTGTTGCAAAACAGCACATACAACTTTAAATTCAAAATGCAATCTGAATTGGGATATCTTTATATAGTTCACATATCAATACAGATAGAATTATGGATGACATAATAATTTTTGCATCCCTGTTCAATAACTTAGAGGAAAGGCAAGTTATAACTCACAGCAACGACAGAAAGCTTAGGGTCATTGATTGTATCTTACACTGCTAGTATAGTCCTTCTTCAGTAAATAGAAACAGGAGCATTGTTTTTCAGGATCCAGTCTATTCTATAACACTGTCTGTGTGCCTACAGATACATGAAATATAGAGGGAGGGACAAGCTATTTAGAGCTGGGCTTGCCCATGTCTTCTTACATCATACCCTTCAAACAGGATCCAATCCTGTAGAAGATACTCTATGTAAAATAGGAGTTTGGTATTATGAACACCTATCATGAGCAAAACCGCTAGGATTATTTCCTTTTCATAAACTAAACTTCCTTTGCTCCCAAGAGGGAGACCTTGCCAAAACTCAAATGACCTGTCAGACTTAACACATTCACAGACTTTTCCATAGATGAGGTGCCAGCCAGGCACTGACCCCACTCAGGCCAAGGATCAAATGATAGAGCAGTGCTACTCTAATATTCCCCCAACAATACGGGAGTGTCTCTTTAATATATGAAAATGGTTTTAAGGAATATCTTGAAGGCAAAACTGTTTCATTACAAGCTGATGGGAACAGGACGTGAAAGCCTGGCTGTGAAATGATTGAAAAGGAGCTTTGTGGGTTTGTAACTGACTTGCAGGTGAATTATGAGTGCCTTGTTTTTTGTGCAAATGAACCCATTTAACTTAGAGCTAAAAACAAGGATTGTAACTGAGGTCTGCAGACTGATTCTGATGTGAGGGCTGAAATACTCACAGTACTATGTGATTATGAGAGCACTTCAGAATCAATGGCTTGTGTTCTGTTATTTGGATAAGAAACAAAAAGTACTGCTTGGTACATAAAGCTTTTACCCTCAGTTCACAAGTCTAAATTTATCTTTTCTCTAATACCATTGCATTTCCTACTGCACAACTTCAACACAGCTGTCCCTAACTTAAATCACATTCCACTACATCCTGTTTTCTATTTTAGGCCTTAAAATTAGAAAATGCCATCTCCCTTGAGGGTTCTGTTCAAGAGAGTAAATAATTTCATCACACCTCTCCATGGAGGCCTTTTTTTAACAAATTATTTGTTAAAGTATTATTTTTCCCCCTCAGCAAAAGTATTCTGTAAGCCCTGTACTAAAATACAGGGACAAAAGGAACAAAATTTAGAACATTTTTATCTGTGAGCATCTGAGTGACTTGGGTAATTTGTTGTTCCTTCGTTTGCCTTCAACCGTATTAATTTGTACCAATTTCACTGTAGTTGTGTTAGTTTCCAGACTATTTCTTACTTTTTGTGCAGTTATTTTTAGCTCTATGGCCTCTATGGCTTTTCTGCTGGTACCTCCCTTATCAGACGGAGTTCTCAAGTTGAATAAAGTGGGAAAGTTAACAGAGCTTCCATTCTGACTTTAATATAAACAGTCTGTTGTTATTCACTTTTGAGTTTCCTTGTGGGAAGAAAAAGTCTGCTGTTTGGATAATGTTATGTTGAGGTCTTTCACTTGAATCTCACTGCTGGCTAATTTGTAAGAGTTCAAGGAGGACCGCATATTATTTATACACTTTATATTGTCAGAAGCCTGCCTTAATCTGTGAGACTGATAACTGAAATAAACCAAGATCCAAAGTGGAAAGTGGTTCTTTTAACAGAGAATCCCTTAGGAGTTGCTTTTAGGAAAATTCCATTAACCTTATCTTTGCAATGTCTTTTCCAAATTGCTTTTTTGCAGGTGGCAATTGCAGTCAAGCTCTTTGTGAATGAGAGGTTCTAACACAGCTTTGGCCACAAAAGCCCTGTGCCTCTTGCATCTCATATCATTGACTCTTGAGTGTTGTTTTTATCAGCTCTGCTGCTCACTCAGAATTCACCTTAAAGGTCTCCTTTAGGACAAGGGTAGTAATTCGAGAAACAAAGGCACCTCACTGTGCAATAAGCTTTTCTTATTCTCAGACCTGTTTGGATTTGAGCCACTACCCTTCTGAGTGGTTAAGTGATTTCTCAAATCTGTTACAGGAGCAAAAATTGTATCAAAATATTTGATATGTTTAGACGGCAAAAGGACCAGAAAAGAACATAGTACTAGAAAGCACCTTGACTGCAACTTCAGCTGGAATGGATGCACACATGACCCTCCTCCATAAAATCCAGTCTTATTAAATTGTTAATATTTTATTAATTTGAATGGCCTTTATGCACTTTAGGTGCCTTCTGCGCTCTGCAAATTGTGAAGAATTATCTTGATCCCATAAGAGATGATTCATTGTTCCTCTCAACGACTTAATCAGACCTTTCATTCAGGACTAGAGGGGGAAGCATTGCTGGTACAAAAGTGAAAACTAGAAAAATATTATGATAGTCCAAAGTATTCCCTTGCTAATTTTCCTAATTAAAATGTTATGCAAAAATTGCCAAGTGATTTAAATCCCAAGGGAAGATTTGCTGGTTTTTTTCTGAGCTAGTCCTACCAACAGGTGACCCTTAGAGCACTCATAAATCAGATTCTTGCATGAGGTGCAATTTAAGATTTGTTGTTTTGAAATTGCATTAAATAATTGATCAGAAATTGTTACTGGGATTATAGAACAAGATCAGAAATTAAATTTAGCAAATAATTGCAAAAATAATTGAAGTTACAAATCCTGAAAACTGAGAAACATTTCCTTTTAATGCCCACAGGGATGGGACTTGTCGCTTTGATTAGGATTAATGCCAGGAGATGGGGGAATGAAGAGAACAGAGCAGCTTTAGATTGATTTACAATTATGACATATAACCTATTTCAAGAAAGAAAGGAAAACTTTCCAAACCTGTGTAGAGGTAAAATTTAAGATAAAAACTCTTATTTCCATTTCAAAGACTGCAATTTATGACAAGTACTTTGATCATTTATAAATGGTCAACTAGTAAAACCTTGGGTACCACAGTTCTAGCAGACCTTTGAGGTTCTTACTTGAGCACCTTGTGTGCGCCTGTTGATTTACTTACTGAGCCTATAGTTTATTCATCCATTAAGACTACATTCAAATGGACTTAATTCCTAGATATGGGGAAGCAAAAAAAGATATTTTATTAGCAATTTTTACTTTCTTCATGAAAAGATTATCTCCACTTCCAATCCTTTTTGAAAAATAAAAATGCTGCAAATGAAGCAATTTTTCTTAATTATTTTTCTTTTTTGAAAACATTTCCTTGGGTTCTGTTAGCAGGGATCTAATCCTGCTTCTGCTGAAGGCTCAAGGACTCTCACTGCTTCTATGAATGAGTACTAATTGGGGCTCAATGCTATAGATCCGTGAAACACAGAGACAGTGTCAGTCTGCTCAGTACTGGCAAATTGTTTGGATTTAATTTAAAACAGTCTGAGGGAGATTCATCCTGTATCTTAATCAAATGTTTTCACAATCACATATACATAAAAAACCCACCCCAGAAGGCATAAAGTGAGAACACAAATATTGCACAAAGTATGGGGTGTCTTTATGTGTCAATTTTTCTCCCACCGTATTCCCCATGGAACGGTAGACATTGGGTGGATTTCTGCCCTTATTGAGTTCAGGGGCAAAATTATAAATTATTCTTATGGATATGGAAAAAAAACCCACCCTCAAACCCTAGCTCAGACATGGTATCACCATTTATTCTCAAAATTATTTTCATTCCCTTTTATTCACCTGTCACCAATTTCTAATGTTTCAGCCTTGTTTATTTGACTTGAAGGGTAACTTGTTAAAGCACTCTAACTACTCTTAATATTTTTTGTTTATAGAAGTTTAGCTGAAATTGAACTAGTGAAATTCAAACTAAATATGTACAGCTTGCTGAACCACTGTTAGTTACCCTTACTAAATAAGAGTAAGGAACAATTAGGACATTCTTGCAAAATATTCTGAACTTGATAAAGCCACATTTTCAAAAAGAAAACTGTTCTTTCAAAACATGAAACTGTTCTCATCTCACAAATGCTTATTTAACTACATCTAATCCCCTGTAATTTGAAACTAGAATGAAATCCAGAGGGTGTACTACATACCAGAATTTCTGCATGACTACTCCTGTGCAGTTAACAAGGTTGGGCAGCTCTGTGTATAATTCATGGCTACTCAGAGGGTATCTTGGGTCTTCAAGTACAGTTTGATCTTGCAGAATTCAGATTTAGGGTTTGGTGTGACAAACACAGTATTCAGTTCACTTCTGGGCTGCTGTGGTGCTGTGAATAGAGCAGGTTTTGTGTTGCTGATGGAAGGAGTAAAGGACTGTAACTAAAAATCTTGATTAGAGTAGCCCTTGGCCTCCAGAGATGATTTAAGTTGTAAACATGACGTTGTCAGAAGAAGCTGTGATTAATAACGCTGTCTGAAAAAGAAAAATCTTGTGGCAGAGAAAATCTGAAACAAATAGGATGTGTCGGGATACATATTAAGTATGTACTAAATGGGCTAATATCTCATTCCTGTAATTGAAATGCTTATGGAGAATCTAATTAACCTTTCAAACACTGATTCCTGAGTATTTTTGGCATCAAGAGCTATTTCTTGAGGAAAACATCAGATGCCAGAACCGAAATGTTTTGTTCTCTATTTATTTCATCTATCTCTCTGGAAAAGCTTCAGTTAAGGGTTAGAAATTAAATAATATGCTGTGCTTGTGGCTGCGGCCTGATCCAGAAAATTTCATCGCCAGACCTTTGCCCAAGAGCCCCGAGGGCCTAAAGGCCATTTAAAAGAGACGGTTGGGTTGCTTTTGTTCCTTCATCTGCTGTTTGCTATTCCTTGGAGCATCACTAAACTGCAGCTGCTGAGTCAGCCCGCTCCAAGCACCTCTGGTCCCCACAGACCCCCAAGCTTCCTGCGTGTTTCTGGTCCTGTGGGAAGGGAGAAGCACGGAAGCTTGGACGACTGACCCGCTGGTGCTGCAGTGCAGTTTGTATCTCACATTTGTCTCTCACCTTTCACTGTTAGGGAGTTGGATGATGAGCTCACGTGTTTTGGGTTTCCCTGAGTCTTGATGGATGAGTACAATTTAACATAGATGGAAAGTTGGGTGAGAGCTGCATTTCAGTTAAATAATTTGTTACCATTTAGGTCATGAATAGTCATAGGTGAGTTTAACATGCCTCAGGTTTTCTTCCTGTGCTGTATAGAGGAGAAAATAAGGTTTGACTGGCTAGAAGTGTTCAAATATTTAATTTCAAAATACAGCTATTTTACAGACCTTATCAAATGAAAAATACTCGATTAGACCTAAATTTAGTGAGGCAAAGCTTCAAATCAAAAGAAGGGAAATTGCCAGACCTTTTAGAGGCTTCCATCTGCTTTCACCAGTGAACTGCGTGCTTTGAGGAGAAAAGCCAGACCTCAGGATCTCTTGGCACTTAAGTGGTTAAATTGTCCCTTTGGATCTTGCAGGACAGTATCAGTCATCTCATGTTAAGGGAAAAAAATGTCTAATCTTTGACAGAAATGAATTACCTCATATGGGACAGCTACATTTTGTCTGATGCTTGTTGTCAGCTTTCACTGGGAGATGAGGAACTAAGAAATAGATTTCATCAAGTTCTGAGATGGGAGGAAATGAAATCTTAGCAAAGAAAACAAGTTATGCCTCCAAAATGGATTGTACAAGCAAAAAGATCTATCAGGTGAAAACCGAATGTTAAAATAATTTGCCAAAAGATGACTTATGCAGTGCTGGGGAGACAGAAAACGGTGAAGGGTGCTAATATTCCTAGTTTATCAAAGGCCTGTTTAAGTCATCTAGGTTTGCTGCTTGTCATTTTTTGTTGTCGTTGTTCTGTTGTGGTTTGGTTTTGTTTTTAATCCCCTGTAGGTATTTGCCAATACTACACTTTTATAAATCTCAAGTGAGCTGCCTGTTCACTTCTCCCATCAATCTGTGACATAGAATTCTACAGACATTCTGTGCTGTGGAATATCCAGCTTTGCACGTAGCTTGCCTTCTGATGATCTTTTTTCAGAAGACCGTTTCCTGTGTCACTACGAAAGGGAAACTTGGAATCTGTGTCCAGGCAGATCAATAGTTCAGGTGTAGTGCTGAGGTGTGGTCTTTTTCTGCAACTCATTTTAGGCAGAGTGGAAATACAGAAAAATGGACAGGTCTCTGCTATTTTGGTCTGATTCAAATATGTCAGTTTACAGAAACTTTCTCATTACCTTCCTGCCACTGTCTTTTCTCCTAGTATTAATTTCCATTTTTTCAGCCACAAGGTAAGTCAAATGTAATTAAAGAAAAAACCTAAACTGATTTATTAAGATTAAAAAATGATTATAAGTGCACAGTCTGCGTTTTTATTTTTCTGCTTCACTTCACCACTTCTTGATAATGTGTTTTTGCCTCTTCCGTGACACCTGTAAAATGGAGACTGGGACTTGATTCAGAGACCTTGGCAATACATTATCCCAGTTCAAAAAATACCAAATCTGTGAATAAAATGTAGCACTCTGTGACTGAGGCTCTCTCTTCGTAAGGGTACAGTGTGAAATATATTCTATAAGGCAAAGGCAGAGTTAAAAACATCAAAAGAAGCTAATGCTTGTACATTTTTCAAAATGTGTCATTCTAATACCCAGTAAATAAGCTGGGGTTTTTTAAACGTTGTAGGCTCTCCCCCCAGTCACACTGTGTGAAACAAGCTCTAAACTGAGCAGAACTGTTGTTGTTGTATGGTTGGTTTGTTTGTTTCTTTTCTATCAGGTGTGAAGTTTGTACTTTAAATGAGAAAAAGAAGCCTGGTAAGAGATGTAGATTGGAGTTATGTTGATTTGATGTGAACTAGAGTTCAGGGGGTTTTTGTTTCTTAAATTCTGAAGATAAAGCCAAAATTATAATTAATTCTCCTTCATTGTTTTGCTGCTTTTGACATTTTACTTTGTTAAAAGTAGGCTTGGGATCACATTAGTTATTTTCTGCTCAAATGATATTGCACTTAGAGAAAATGCACATACTCAGGAAGTTAATTTTTCTCTCTCCTAAAACAGGATCGCAGTCTTTGAGTGACCTTGGTGTTTCCAGTCAGCTGGTCACAGAGGGATAAAAGCATGGATAACATTAGTGGTTGTCCTGTTTTACTGACTGTTCTCTTCCCTGAAGGGAACAGGTGCTTCTGGCCGAAAGGTCAGAGTGGAAATGAGTGGTTAAAATAGCTACTTTTTTTGCTTTTTATTTGTAAACAATTTTCAGGATTACTGCTTATCAAGACAGAAGTAATTTGGATTTATTTATAGGCTAAGCAAAGCAAATAAGACTGTTTCCACCAAGATTGCCAGGTACTAAAACAAAAAATAGAAGTTACATCAAACTTTGCATTTCTTAAGTGTAACATACCACTGCAGGAAAATCATATGACTCAAGTCACCATGTCAAATAATTAATGCATAACTCCTAAAATGTAGATCAGTGTCATTCATGTTGAAACCTACGCTGTGCTTGAATCCAGGTGAACTATATTGTAAACCAGCTTTGTGTCATATTCAGATCGTGCCATGAGATGGATGTTTTGGTCCCTGTTAATATCTTGCTTGTTTTAGGAAGACATGCAGAGTATTTGAGGTTCTTGGTCATGTTGTAAGGAGATGCAATATTCCTTATTGCATCTGAAAACTTGATCTTCAGAAGAGGTTGTCTCAGTCCAGCCTGTGGAAGAAGCAATTTCTCATCGTCATAGTTGGCTGTGCCTGTCCATTAGGGCACAAAAAATACATGACTGTAAATCAAGGGCTTTGGACTGTACACGGTCCTCTGATTGCTGTAGTTAATTGAGATTGTTCTGGTGTACCTTGTTTTACATCTTGCTTCCTGGGTAATATAGGGGTTGAGTGGGTTTTTTCATGTTTCTGTGATGAGCATTCTTTTGTGCTGTCTATGTAGGTAGGCACATTCACCTCCTGACGCTTTACTGGTGTTTCATTATCTGATGTTCAATGTCTTTTCACACCTCCAACACCTGTCAGACACACCTTGTAATGGGAAGGAATAGTGTAAAGGATATGCTTGAATCTGCACTTGTTTGGCCTCCTGCTTGTGCCCTGTCATTGACAAGCAATTATACCTGTGCAGCCGCTGCAGTGTCCCCTGGGCATAAAATCTGAATCTTCTCTTTCTCTACATAAATATAATAAATATCCGTTATTCTTATCACAGAAGTTTTCACACGTGGCAGGGTCCATAGAACGTGCTAAAGAGCTCAGACTAGGGAGAATTAGAAGAGAATGTGACTGGGTGGTTCCAGTTCTGCTTCTCTGAGCTCTGCATATCCCAAACGGTGAATTGCTGCTTACTGCAGGAACTGTGATGCTGGAGAAGCTGCAGAAAACATTCCTTCAGGCAGGGTCTGGTGCTTTGAGAAATGTTGATAAGTGATGGAGTAAATCAAAAGCATTTCATTTTTCAAACTACTGTAGAGTACGTCCTTGATAAATTTAGCCATTAGCAGACGACATCTGTAAAATCTGATGGGGTAGTATCTGTGCCCAGTTTGCAAATATTTAGGAAGAGGAGGCTGAAACCCACCAAACTGTTTGTTAGGTACCTCCAACTGCCAGGCAGCTGAGGAGAAAACCAAAGATATTCTGATACTCGTCAAGTGAGACGAATGCCAAATGGAATAGTGAGAGCTGAATGAATTCCAGATTCTGACACTAAAATATTGAGTAGCTCAAGTGTTCGAAATGAGTAAAAAAACTTGGGTGTTTTGATAACACTCATGGAGGAGACCCCGTAATTAATGTAGTTACTCTGAGCAGCTCTTGTAACTCAAGCTAATACACAGATACACTGTGGGTTTTCTGTATTGCATATGGATTACTTGTCCATATTGCCCATACTGCAATTCTGAATGAGAATTCGAGTGTTGTTCTGGATGTTTGTGTAACCAGGCTCTCACGGGCTCTTGTATTTAAAGGCAGAATTATTATTTTAAGCCAGTCTGGAAGATTGAAATCCATAAAAGCCATTAGACTGATTATCATCCTGTAACGCTGTCAAAAATCATGTTAATTGGTGAGCGCAAGCCATCCTCTGCTAACAGCTTTTCTCTTTAATTGAATTTTTGCCAAATCGGTGTCATTGAGATTCTGTAATGGACATTTTTGCTCCTAGGGTGTTTTTTGCTTAGATGTGATGCTGGGGGAATAGGACTGTGTTTTATTGTGTATTATTTATCTGCTTCAGAAAGACTGAAAGTTTTCAAGTGATTAGCGTGGCTGCTGGTATCAATCGAGAAACTGATACCCAGAAATTTGTCATGAACAGTGTTATTCCTCTGATGTCAGTATCTGCTACTGTCCGTATGCTCTTCGTTGTTTCACCACCACTGGCTTCTTCCCATTTATTTTAGTTTTTTCTTTTATTTTGCATTTTGGGCCAGAGATGGGTGAGGAAGGTAATCAGTTGCCCAGCTGTGTCTCCCCTCTCTGGATTGTAACTAAAAAAGGTGTTACTCAGGCAAATACCTCATAATCCTTAAATCAAATTTGCTGCCTCTCCAGCTGCTGGGTTTTGTTTGTTTGGTGTTTTATGTGAGGGTTTTTGTTGGTTTGGTTTTTTTTTCCTTTGTTTGATTTTTTTTTTTTTTGGTTGTTCTTTAAGTAGGTTATCCTGTCAACTGCTTTAATCTGAACTTTTTGCAGGTAGATCCCAAAGGCATTGCTTTTGGGATAGCTGGAGCACATCCTGTCACAACTTTCATTATCAAGTTATTTTCCCCAACTTTGAAGGATTTTTGGCCATACTTTTGAGAACTGATTTACTTCGTGCATTGTTTGTGCAATGATCTGGATGTACAGCCTCTCCCTGTCTGTGGTTCATACCCTTGGTTGGAAATGCTGTTGTCTAGTGCAATATTTTGCTTCGAGTATGAACAAAAAAAGGAAGATCTCTGTGGAATACTTTGTATTTTCTTTCATTTCACGCAGATTTTCCTAAAAGCCTCTGGAAATCGTTACTTTCACTGAATGGATTTACTGTGTAGATCAATCCCAATGGACACAGGAGGTCTGTTTTCACTTGCCGGGTAGCTCTTGCATTTGTTTGTTTGTTGGTTCATTCATATACATTCCAAGAGTGGGAATGAATTACTCCTTCAGGACAGATTACATATGAATGTGGAGGGACAATTAATGGTTATATAACATCTGCCATTTTTACTTCAATACTTGCAAAAAACCCTCCAATATCTAGAGATGTATGGCCTGGAGAAGATGATGCTCTCAGATAAAGATATGGAAATTATTGTCCTAGTTTAGCACAGCTTGAGTTTTAGTTAAGGAAAACATCCACCAGCTACGGAAGTGATGTTTGTGCAAGGGGCTGCTCCAACTTCCTCCAGCCCCAACAAACCAAATGAACACTCTGTTAAGCCACTTAAGAAGCTTGCCACGCCTCTGTAAACCACATTTGAGTATGAACAAGGCCAGGAAAGCTCTCT
>VYZQ01042627.1:173-34813 GCA_013400655.1 Mystacornis crossleyi | reverse complement strand
GGGGAGGGTTCAATTTGAAAAATCCAATGAAGTAACAAATACAAGTGAACTTTCTGGAGCATAGGCATAGGCAATGAGGTTAATAAATGAACATTAGCGGTTACCTAACTCTGGGAGGGGAAAATACCAACCAATAACAGAACAATATGTAAACTAAGGAACAGGGGCATCTTGGGAGAGTGAAACACTCTCACCCTAACCGGATGTTTAAACTGTGGTGCTTGGGTCTTCCTTGGCCTCCCCCCCCCTCCCCACTCGGTGGTCTGAGTGGTTTGGGCTACATGCACTGCAACAGAACGGGAAAGGTGAAGGCACGTAAAGAAACCCCATAGAGACACCAAAGTCAGTGAAGAAGGGAGAGTTGAAGCCCAGAGAGAAGAGAAAGCAGAGATGCTTCAAACCTAGAAGCTGAAATTCTTTTATAAAGCTATGGTCATTGACTATGATATATGAGAGATTCCCTTGTAATTTTGTGATAAGCATGGGGGATGGAGTGTTCAAACCACAGCCATGAGCAAAGGTACCTGTGCTGGAACAAGCAAATGTTAAAGTAGCTGTGATCTAATCAGAAGCTTGAACAGAGAGGGAGATGTGTGATGAAAACCCTTGCTCCGAGGGAAGAAGACTTCTGTTCCTAGAAATGAAGATGATCCCAGAGATAGACGAAGAGAACCTTTGCTTTTTGAACAGCTCATCCTTAAAATGGTACCCCATTAGCTAGGATTGAACCCTTGAAAACAGTTGTGGGAAAAGCTGGAAGTCGAGGGAAGGGACTTTTCACAAGCAAGCAGAGAACCATTTCCCGGGCAGCTGTCTTGCTGTGACATTGAAGCCATGAGAGGACTGTTTATTGTGGAGAAGCCTCCATAGCATATTGAAAAGAGTCTCCTCTCCTAAGAGAACTGAAGAAAGACAATTAGAGAGCTGGTAAACTGACTGAGAAACCCCAAGTTTTGTCTCTTTACGCTGTCAGTGAGGTGGGGAGAAGTGTTACAAAGTGAAGAGGTGCTGCCCGTGGGGGAGGTGGGCATGAGTGGATGTGTGGGGCACGGGATTTCTCTCTCCCTGTTCCCCTTGGTCATGTGTACCCCAAATCCTGTCCCCTATTGGTCACTTTGAATGTAGCCCGCGGGAATCCTGTACTTAAGGGGGTGTCCACAGGACTCCAGGGGAGGTGTTCTAGAGCTGTTCTAGGGGGCAGTCGCTGTCGGAGTCCCGGCCGGGCTCCGGCCATGTGCGGCTGGGAGGATAAAATCTGAAAACATCTATCAAATATCCTCTCCTGGATTCTTCCACGGGCCAAGGCTGTCTCGCAGGGAAGGTTGCAGCCACCGCACTGCAACAACGAAGGTTTACTCTGACTCTTATTATTTTTTCTTTTAGTTCTGTTAATAAACTTCTTTATATTCTTTAAAGTTTTGTGCCTGCTTTGCTTTCTCCTAATTATTATTTCACAGAAAGAAAATAAGTAAATAATGGTTGTAAACTAAATCACCACAATTATTTGTTGGTATTTTAGTCCCTTGCTTGAAACAGATACCGAGAAGAAAGGACACAGAAATAAAACTTGAAATTTATTGTTTTGATTTTGCAGCTATTTAATTTTTGTAATCATGAATCAGGATAGAGTTAGATGAAGTCTGTGAAGCTGCCTAAAAAGGCTTTGGAATGCATTTTTAGACCCCATGTATTTTTTCTGAGATTGTTTTTAAGACTAAAGAGTAGTTCCTACTATCCACACTAATGTAATGCTAACTTTTACACTTTTTTGGTGCAACCTAGATAACTCACCAGAAGAGTTAAAATAGCTCCTACCTATTCACTTCAGTTCAGTCTGTAAGTAACTGAACTAAATGAATGAAATGAACCAGTTGGTGTATCATGCTACTCTCTTTAAGCGCTTCCTAATTTTGATTTAATTATCTAATTAAGCAATGATTTTCATTATCATGATGATAAAATATAAATATTGTAAGTTCTACTAAGTGTTCTACATGTATAATTTTGATGTGTGACAAGCTGGAATTCTGTAACAAGAAAGACTTTGTGCTTATTGTAGAAAATATGGACACTTCCAAACAGCAAGGGAGCTGTGCTGTGTTAGTGAAAGTTGCACCAATGTCACTTAGCCAGCCCTGAAGGAACTGTGAACAAGTACAGACCTTCAGAGTAGCTGCATCTTACAAACTGCTCCAAGACATTGCCTCCCTGCTGCACACTGTGCTCTCACTTACCAGAGCTGATGAAATAGGTGTCAAACCTAACGCTTAAAACATGCTGGGTACAACTAGTGACAGGTCCAAACTGTGCATAACAAGGTGATGGAATTGTATCTTTTATTGTCCATTGCTGTGCGTTGTTTCCGTTGCTGTTACATAGCCTAAATATTCTTTTTTATTCCTATCTTTGTTACTCCTAAACCACTTTTGTCAAGCTGTGTATCTGCATTTCTTTAGCTGATTATTGGTGAGGTTTCTGTGGCCAGTGCTGACTCTGTGCCTGTGGTGCTCTGCCCCATCCAGTGTCTTCACTGCTCAAGGCCTCAGCCTCAGGCTTATATTTCTCACCTTTCTGGTTCAAGTATTGCAGTTTGAAATGAACCCGCTTGGGCACCTTCCGTCCTGCAGAGTGTTAAGACACTGTCCTAAGTGTTAGACCTGCTCCTGAGATGTGATTACTTGCAGGTAGATCAGGGCTAAAGATTTTCCATCTATGCAGTATCATATAGGGAATTTATCCTGTAAGATGAACTTGCCTGTGTGTTTGAGTGCAGGTTTGCGCAACTTCTAGTTTCCCTGAAAATCAGGTCTGAGATGCTGATCTGTGTGAGGGAAAACCGTGGAGAGTGCTTGGTAATCACAGATTTTCTGGTAGAGGCAGAGAAATAAGCTGTGTGGTGTAGCAATGGTGTCACTAATCATAAAGGAGGTATATTTACATCTGTTAGAGTTGTGTGCTCGGAGGTTTTTCACCAATCTGTTAACAATAGCATGAATGATTTCTTTAAAAACCTCTAAGACAAATTGGTTTTGCGGAACTTTTTAGCAGCTCTGAGTATCCCTCAACTTTTGTCACTACAAAAGAATTGCAAGTCTACTGGCAATTAAAATTATACAAAAATTAATTTTTGAATGCACCTACTATTGGCAGACTTTTGACTGTTTTGCAAGAAGTGTTTTTGTGAATGTCTGCATGACCCTTCTATTAAGCAACTACCTGTGTTCAGTAGCAAAAGAGTTTTTAAATGTTTCGTAGCAGGTGAAATGATTTAACACAGAGCAGAGTAATTGCTTTTCTGAAAAAGGGCACTCACCTTTCCTGTGGACTTTTTTGCCAAATGTAATTATGGCTGTTGAAACGCAAAGCAATTTTAAAATTTTTTTTAAACAAAATTACATTTCTGAAATATTCAACCAAAAGAATGAAATGATTCTTTTGAGCATAGTAATTCAACCCCCAGAGTGTAAATGGCATTCACACTCAAGAAAAAGGCAAATCTGAATGTGTATGGTTGTAACTGTTTTTTCCTCTAATCGCTTTCATGTTACCAAGCTTCTGAAGAAGACTTAATTGTTGGAGTCCCTTTAAATAACAAGTGCTCTGTCTTGCTTGCCACTGCTGTCCCTCCATCTATGAGAGGGCTCTGATCGATCACTTTCATGACGTGAACATTTTCTTCTTGCACATACGGACAAAACAAGAAGCACCACTGAAATCTGTTAGCATTTATAGAAACATTTGTCACCAGAGACAACTTGGAGGGTGACATAATTTTTAAATGCATCCTGCTGGGAAATTACACAAGGTGGCCAAACCCCAACTTGGCCAGGATTTCAGCAAAGCTCTGTTAAAGCATTGTATATGTGCAATTCTGAATTGTGTTGGTTTGTGACTGAGTTCAGCTGAAAGCTTTCTTTTTGTTTTGTTTTCAAAATTAGCTTTTCCCCAGTTGAGTTTCCCTCTTAGCTTCCTCTGACCACTTCTGCTGCTCTTAGTGCCTGTGCCAATTCGTGAGACACTGGAGAGAAGTGTCATTTGTGATGTTTTTTCCTGAAACTGAACCAATTTAACTTAGAAACCACTAAGTGAAAAGTGAGTGAAAGAAAAAATATGGACAGTAAAGAATACACTATATTGGAAGATGTCATAAATTCTCAGCCACCAACTCTCCTGCAACCCTTCAGCCAGTAAATGTCGCAAACATAGCATAATTTACAAGAGGCAGAACAAAGAGATTGGATCTTTTATATATAATTCTGAGTTTAAAAATGCAATTTGAAATATCTTAAAATACGGTTAATTTTCAAAGAATAGTGGTTTGTTTTTTTTTTTTTTTTTTTAAGTACAGGAAAAGGAAAAAATCTTGAAGGTATTTTTGTATCTTTCTTAGCCATTTCTCATAAACCGTACAGACTGGTCATCTAAATATATCTGCAGACTGGTTATTTGTAGGTATTCCATTGATAGTGCTATGTCTCATTTATCAAAATCATACAATACATTTTTTATACTACTTTTTCTGCCTGCACGTTTCACGTATTTTAGGGTTTGGCATGACTGAAACTGAACAGTGTATAGACTCTGACACCTCCTTTTCCTGTCCTGATGCACTACTGCTTTCAAGGTTAATGTAAAACCTGATGTGTCACAATGGAATTTGTGAAATTTTAAAACTTTACT
Organism: Mystacornis crossleyi; assembly: GCA_013400655.1. NCBI lineage: Eukaryota > Metazoa > Chordata > Aves > Passeriformes > Timaliidae > Mystacornis > Mystacornis crossleyi. The sequence goes on along the minus strand of VYZQ01042627.1, from coordinate 30,133 downwards.
GAGCGCCTGGCAGCAACTTAAGCTTTAGATGTCTCTTTTAAATGTATTGGATACATATCTGATGACTTTCAAACAATTCAAAAATGATAACAAGAGTTTTCAATGAAATAGTGATAAGAAAGTGGGAGCAGGCAATCTTAAATACACTTTTAAAAGTCTAAGGAATCTTACTAGATATAGGATAAAATACAAGAAAGGAAAAAAAGTGCTTTCATAAAAGATGACTATTGTTCATGAGTTATCTTCATCAACTCAGCAGAACAGTTATCTTCCCAGCATCCAGGAAACCATGGTGTCTGCTGTTTCCACCTTACAATATTAAATAACTTTGGATTTTAAAAGTGCAAACTGTTCATAGTTGTGCAAACACTTCTGGGGTTTTTTTTGGAGCTACATCAAAACTAAAAATGGTAAAACTGTGAAAGGTTGGTTTGTTCTTTTTAATAAAATATGAAATTAAGAAGTTTGGTTTTTTAGGCTAAGAACTCTCTTTTAACCTAATTTTCCTATCAGAAAGTAACTCCCTCTCTGATTTGGTTTGTTTAGGCAGGTTTTAAAGTGTGTGAGCAACCAATTAAGAAAGGTACTATGGAGTATAAAATGGTTATTTAATCTGAAATATGTCATAAGAATATGTCATCTTGGCAAAGCTGGTAGTCTGAGAATTTGTATCGTCACACGTGTGAAAGGATTGTCCTCTGCTGCTCCTTAGAACAGATGAATGTCATTGTTGTTCAGCTGCTCTTTTCCAGTTCTCTGCTTTTCTTCATTAGGAGTTTTATACTCTTCCTCATGAACACTCTTCTTGAGCAACTAAATACGGTATTCTCAGTAGCTGCAATTTTCTGTGTGGTTTTAGTGGTCTTATCTGCATTTCCTTGTTTGACACAACTGCTTGGCTACCTGGATTTTTTTTCATACATAATTCTGCCTTTTTAAAATTCACCATCCTCCATGCATTTGGCTTCTTTAGACTAGTATTTTTACCCTGACCAGCCATCAAGATGATAACTTTTCTAGCCCATATAGCTGGCAATAGGAAAGTGATGATTTTCTAGTTACCAGTTTAATAGGATTTGGCACAAAATAGCATTTCAAATACTTACCAAATCTTAAATAATGAACAGGGGAGTTTGGGGTTCTTTTGTTCATGTAGGGGATAATAAAAAAAGGCTTTGAGGAATCTGCATGAAAGTCACACCTTCCAAGTCTGGAGAGAGATTTCTAGCTAGATTTGTCTGAGTCTCATTTTAATCTGCATGCCTTCAGCTTCATGAATGTGGGTTTTTTGATAATTGCTTTGTTAGTCCTCTGACACTGAGTGACGGTACTTTTCAGTGCTTGACAGCCAAATCCATTGGCATACGACAGTCCTCATACACAGTGAGGTGTTTTCTTTCTGGCTGGTGACAGTAAGAGCTTTCAAGTTGACAGAGGGGGGCTAAGACATCTTCACAAGTGAGAAGAAAGCTGAAAGAGGATGAGGAGGTTCTCTGTCAAAATAAAAGCATTTAGTTCATCTTTCCAGCATAGTGAAATAAAGAGAAGATCTGATAGCTACGTGTTAAAACATAATTTTAATTGTGTTGCTTATAGAAAAATTCATCACTTAACTTATTATCAGGGTCCTCATGACTTGAAAATTTTTACACTAAGTGTAACAAGTATTTCTTTTTCAGTAAGGTGATGAGTGGTTTGATATATTATATAATGTGTTTATTTAGAGTATTTTTCTATACATTTATTTTGTTTTAAAGTTAAAATCAAGATGAGTTTGAGACTTTTACACAGTTTATAGTAAATCAAGTAATTTGTTGCTTTCATTTTAAATGCTGTGGATACTTTCCCACTATAAAATAATCATTTGATTAGTCAAAATTTCTGTAATAAATTCAAGGTATTCTTAGAAATTGAGTGGACAAAAGGCAAAAGTAGGGCTGCACTAATGCCTTGCTTGCTATATCCATGAGGGCAATAATATTAACTAGTAATATTAACTTCTGTCTTTGGGGAAGGAGGCAGGACCAAAACAACCAAACAACAAAAACCCAAACAAAGCCCTTGCTGATCTCAGTCAGTTGGCAGTTAATTACCCATCAGGAAAAACTGTTTAATGAATCAGATGATGAGTGGTTTATTTGATCAAAGAGAGGTAGGTATTATGGATGGATGTTGCTGATTACTGGCCATTTGTCTGTGCCTGGATGGATGTTCATGAGAATGTCTCTACTTTTTGCCACTGGATTCCATTGCAGCAATATTGTATTTGCATTTCTCCCTTATATTCATGGTTTTTCTCTCTTCCTGCCAAAATGCAAGAATTTAGGTGTTTGGAGGACTGTAACTTCAGTTATTGCTGGGCTCCAGGACCCAAGAATACTTCTTAAGTACTGTCTGTGTGTGGTGGTTCACTCAAAGCCACCCTTGGCAATGTGCCTTTAGCAAACAGTTCTGGAACGGGTGCCCTCAGAATGAGCCCAAATCCGTGGCAGTGGTCACCTCTGTTCCACTGGTAACTAATGAAGTGCTGATTACACAGAATAAGGATAAGTTACAAGGACACTTCACCCACAGCAGTTGGTGCACCACCTTGTGTCCTTTTACTTCTAATGATGAGGTTTCAGAAAAAAAAGCTTATGTATATTTTGCCTGTTGTAATACATCAGTTTTACAGTATTCCTGTAATGTAAATGTATGCTCTTCTGAAATTAGTTTCATATTAAATCGATTTGTGTGCTTATGATAAAGCCCGGTAACATTGACTTTTTTCTGTCTGACTTGAGTGCTATTTTTCTCACAGGATGTAGTCTTCGAAAAATTTTGGTCTCATCTGCCTCCACGGTGTTTTACAGCTCTGAATTTCATACTGTAGTTCTTAATAAACCTGCATCAAATGTGCAGGAAATGTTCTTTTGATGAGGAGTTTATAGTCAGGTTTTTCTTTTTGGCTGTTTTATAAAACCAGTTTTAGCTTAGTTAATACCAATCTTAACTTGAGTTTGAAAACCTAGTCCATTCCAAGAAAATAATGGGTGATTTGAAACTTGAAATTTAGAAGATACGATTCTGTATCTGCTTAGTTTTTACTGTTTTGAAACAATTGAAAACTTTGAAGAGCACATGAGCATCAAATGAAAATGTCCTATCACTTTTTATGCCACGTGCCAACTTAAATATTTGGTTTTCACATTTGTATCCATTTTGTTCTCTCAACCCACGACTCCCACTTTTCCTTTTTTTTCCTGTTTTATTTCAGGTTTAGTTAAGTCTCACGTGTTGTTCCATCAGTTGCAGTTATTTTCAATAACACAGTAGTTGTTCCTGAAAATAGTGGAAATATTACCTGCTGAATGTTACCAGAGCATGAACGAGTATTTTAAACAAATCATGTTGAAGAGAACCTAAAGCAGTTTATACTGATTCGAAAGACAGGAATAACACATTTTAGAGACTGTCACAGTGATAGCTTCAGTAAATGTACAACCTGTCTTTACTGCTTTAAAAAAAAATTACCTGTGTATGCTGTTAGCACACAAGTTTAAAAAAGGCCTAATTTTTTTTATTGCTCTCAATTATGTAATTAAGCCTTCAGATTGAATCATTTTAACTGGTGTTTTTTTTTTGGTGATTTGATATTCTGTATAGTTTCTGCCTGTTCCCAAGACATCTTCAGTGGAAACGTAATGTTTCTTAAGACTGAATGAAAATCCCCTGGACTGGTGCAATCTTCCCAGGTGATGTACTCAGGTCTTTTTGAAAACACTAAGTTGACAAGTGGGTTTTAAAAGTGCTGTTGTGCAAGGTGATTATTCTTAATGTTCTTAGGCTTATTCGGGTTAAATTACAAGCATATGGAATTCTATGGAAATGTGTAATTTCATCAATGCCCCTTTAAAGAAATTGCCTCATTCTTCTCTCTCTTTTGTTTTCATTAACCACATAACATTGACATAAAGATTCTGAGCCTCAAAATGTCCAACACATTCTATCTTTGACAGAGTGGTTTATTTTTAATTTCATTTTAAGAAAGAAATGGCCCTAAAGCATCTTGCCTTATGCGTTATATCAATTATCTTGGTGGAAGAAACACATAAAATACATTTAATTATAGGTCATAACCCAGAAAATCATAAAAATCATGTTCTGAAGTAAATTGTTGCCACTAATTAGCTTTCCTGTTTGCCAGTACTAAAATAAATTTAATTCATGTCTTGCTAATATTGCTTATTTTGGTTAATCCAAAAGGCATAAAATACTGAAGTTTCCAGTTCCTAAGTAGTTTGCTAATATTCAAGAATATATAAATGGAAATCTATGTTTAATAGCTTTAAATACAGTATGATGAGGTTTGTTGCATTTTACTTTAACTTGGATTTATGTTTAACTTCTCTTAAAATCCAGCAAAAAATGTGCTATTTTAAGTTCTGATTCTGAGTTTGATTTTTTGTTGGGCTGTTTGGTTTGTTTGTTTGTTTGTTTGTTTCCTTCAGTTGAAGTATTTCCAGGAAGTTTACATACTGCTGTGTGAGTTTGAATAACAAAACTGGGATATTTAATCAAGGACTGAAAGTTTTCATTATTGGGTGTGAGACCTTTGACGTATTAAATCACAAGGGTCCAAAGCACAAGAAATGAACTAAATTTGCACTGAATGTCAGGGACCATTGTTTGGCAAACAGTGTGGACAAAATCCTGACTACTGTCCCTGGAGTTTCTCTCACTTCAATCGTTTTTTTTTAATCTGCAAAGAAGATTCTGGAAGTGCTGAACTCTCTTACTACCTAATTACTACCTAATTTACATGAATTTACAAGATTTATGTAGGAGTTTGTTGCTGGTTTAACTAGCAAAAGAAAGAAGATAGCATAGAGGGATGTTGTCACAGTAATAATCATTATATAATTTTTTAAAAGTGACTAATCAGCTCTCCTTTGCTCTCCCCATCCTTCAAGTCAAATAGCAATCGGAATATAGTGAGGCATAATTTTTTACAATTCTTTGGTATTATGTTGTTGAGGTCAGAAACAAGAAAGAGGATGAGAAGTTGAATCAGTTGCTATTGTGAAGTAAAATACAGCACAGTCATGCCAAAGGGAAATGATAAACAACATGTTAGTCTAGGCAATAGGTAACAACATTTTTATTATTAAATACCAAAAGCATTTTAAACAGAAGAAACTGAGTGGCCGAAACACGGACCCAGAACGACAGGGAATCTGAATCGTTTATTCAAAAGAAACGAGCTGGCTTTATACACTTTTTGAAGGCACAGTATTTCCTTGCATGGTAATTCTCATTACGTGACCTATCCCAGGTTGCCACACGTTGTTCAGCAGCACGCTCTCTCTCAGCGTCCTTATGTGGGGCTGATCAGGAGCTGCCCACCCGTCCGGCGGGCTCCGGCAGGCTCCTCTCCGCAGGGCTCTGCTGGATGGCATCTCCTCCCCCAGGATCAGGAGGAGACAAGCCTCTCGGTGCTGCCATGGTGTTCTGCAGGCGTGTCCTACAGCCTGTAGCCCAATTCTATCTTATCTCTCCCCACAAGAATTGGGAAGTGAGCTCTGTGATAGGACAAGATTGGATGTGAGTAGAGGCAATGGGACTGAATTCAAAGTTATGCAGAAAGTTCTGTCACATCTGTTGAGCCATGGAGCACCCTTTTCAAATTCATGTATATCGTTTAAAGTGCACTAGTGTACATCCTGTAGTACACTCCTGATCTCTTTGTTTCCAAGAGCTGTTGGAGCTGTAAGCTCTATAAATCAGCTGGACAACTTGTGTAACAGACATAAAGCAGATACCTAAATCACTGCATAATAAAATCAAGCCCAGTGTAGCCCAAAGTACAGTGGTAATGTTATATCAGGTGCAGTTCACAGATAGGAGAAATTATCTTTAGCCTATTAAAACATGAAATCATAACTAATCCTTTTCAATATCTGAGTGGCAGTAAATACTTCTATCAGTTTCTCATTTTGCACTTTTTAGTTTTCATTGGTGTTGCTGCAGATTCACATGGATTTATTTCAGATTTTTCTACTTCGGACCTACTCTGTAAGTTCAGTAAGCTCCGTTGAATCTATCCTTGTGTGTTGAAACCTCAGTGGAGTTTGGTGACATCAGAAGTGGCAGAAAGTCCCATCAGAATTCACGAATGAAAGCATGAGAGCAGAAAAAAATACAAATACACCAAAACCCCATATGAAGTAGTATCTCATGTAAAAAGCTTATAATAGGAATGCAGTTAAAGTACAGCTTTACTTCTGCAGTCTGTGATTACCATCCAGATTTGCTCCTCAGCAGTATTAGCTCTCTGTGCAATTCACAAGACCACATCTAATAATGGTTTGGAATATTTTATGGCATTGTTTTAAAAATTACTCAAGGCAGCCCAACTGCAGTCTTCCTGAAGTTGAAATGAGGGCTTGGGATTTTTTACTTTGCAAAATGGCTCAGTTTGCTGGTTCTGAGTGCTTTTGTAAGATGACTTGATAATGCTGAAGTCTGGGTTTGAAAGTAATCCTGGCTTTGTTCCTGAAATTTACTTTAGTGTTGATGTGTTGTAGGGTAACCCCTGGTTACTAGTCAGTATGCACTCCATGTTCTGAACTGTCCTGAAAATCCACACTTGGCTTTTCTCCATGCCTAAATTATTTGAAAAAAAAAGCTGCATTTGAATGTGCTTTGTGTGCGTGGAGGTGGTTTTGTCTGGGTTTTTCTTTTTCTCCTTCTTTTTCCTTTTTTCCTCCTTTTTTTTTTTTTTTTGGTGTGTTTTACCTGAGCATCTCTGATATTTCATACTGTTTTCTTGAAGCTGAGCAATTAATTCTCTCAAATAACTACACCTTACCTGAAGCTTATCTTGCTATGGCAGCAGGCACAGTAAAGGGAAGTTGTCCACTGCTCTGTCTCCCAGACCCATCTGGAATACACAGAGTAAAATCTTCATCTGCCAGTGCTCTAAAAGGGGCAAAGAAGTTTTTCAGAAATCCTAACTAAATGTCCCACAGAAAAGTGCTGTACAAATCTATATTGCATTTGAACAGTTGATACTGCTGTGCCCAAACATTGCTGAACCTATAATTTGTTTCCAGTTTTATCTTCTTGTTTTCTGTCTGAAGCATCTAGATATTGCTGTGATTAAGAGGCCTTAAAAACTTTCACTGGGGATGTTGATTATGGAATAGAACCTGGAGGAGAATCTAAAAAATTTTTCTTTTTCCTAATGGACACAACAGATGAGTTTAGTGTCTCTTACTTCAGGAAAAAAAAAATGAAGATGAGAAAATTCAGGATGAGGAATTCCAGGGCAGTGCACATGAAGTACTAAAGCAGCCATTACAGGATTGCAGCTGCTTCCTTAGGAAAAAAATCTATGTCAATCCACATTGGAAATCCATTACCAGGGGACTGGAAGGAGCAGAAAGAGGTCAGAGAGACATCACCATCTTTAACATGGATTAAAAGCTGGAGACGTGATTAGTACTCCCTAAGTACCTTTGGGGATTTGATGTCCAGACAAGTATGGTCTCCTTGAATACAATGAGTTCATAGTTCAGACAGTTGATCATCATACTGAATGCAAAGTTTGAGATTGCCAAAATAACATCAGGGTGGTATTATATGAAGTTATAGTCCCACAAGGAAATGGTTGGAACAAGTTAGATCATGCAGCACTTCATGCTGCATGAAGTAGTAACGATGCGAGGTGGGGCTGGGACTCGCCAGGGAAAACCTGAAATTGTACGGAAGTGCAGAGGAGAAAGCACAGCAACAGATACATATATATGAGTTATTTAAGATGTTAATTGCATTTTTAATAGGTAAGGGAAATTGAGTAGGATTGATATGGAAGTTAAAGCAAGGAAGCATGGATAAGTGATCTCGTTAAGTGGTTGTATAATGGTAATGAGGGCAGGAAGGGGTGGTCTGCTGAGAGGGAGAGCTAGATTCAAACCCTTTGGAGGCAATTATGAACTTGTTAAACTTGGAATTGAATTTGTGAGTTTGATTCAAATACAAAAATAAAAAAAATATTGCTGGTGGCCTCATTATATGGCTGGGCTAAGTAATGGACTTGGCCAAGAAATCAGAGCAATGTTCTGTCCTAAATTCATGAAGCTGGCTGAGTATTGCCTCCCTAAATTTCACAAACTCCAGCTTTTCATGTAAAATTGGGTCAAGATTAGTATTACAGGCAACAGATGATAATACATGAGGTCTGAAAACTAACAAGATCCATGAGGTTAATTTTCATATTTTTAAATTTGAAATTTTTCTCATGCAGTTTTCCTTCATGTAGCGAGGGTAAACAGCTCTTTACTCTAAAGACTACATGCTGCAATAAAATAGTTTCATGTTCCCAAGTATTTTTCTCCAAAGACCAGTCCCTTGCTGGAGCTGTTTGATGGAGTATTATAGGGAAAAAACTTACATGTAATTATATCAATTGTTTTACTCACAGGCAAAACAGATAAATGAAAACTACAGAAAAAGACAGTCAAATGGTGGGCTGTTAGTTTGGGAGTTTTTTTCCTCTGAAGTGAATGAAAGCAGATTATGGGCTAGTTTAGGATAGGACTAAAATCACTTAAAATAAGAGGGCACACATGCTCTGAGACGTTCTCAGTTAACATACTCTAGGTAGAAATCAGTAAATTATTTAAGGAAAATATTATTAAAAAGGAAAAAGGAGAAAAGATTTATTCTATATGAACATTTAGTGCTGATGGTAGAATATTAGTAACAGGTTACTGCCAGACATTTGAAAAACTCCATATCTGAGACAATATGCAGACCATTTTGTTTTGCAGGTTTATGTTCTTAAAGCACCTGAGAAGCTGTGTTAGATATTGATAGGGTTCCAAATTTAAAGTCTAAAGGGAATTGAAAATGATAAGATTTACTAGGCATGCGTAGATAAGTATTTTAGAATGCTGTGAAACTAGGAATTTTCAGATCTGATGTGAGTGTCCTTCAGAGAAGGTAAATGCTAGTTTTAGAGTCATAGCCAAATACAACTTGAATCAAATCAGAAAAAGCATTAGTTTATTGAAGTCTTCAAATGATTGCTTAATGATAATAACTGAATGAGTTTCCCGCCCATAATTGAGGTTATATAATGTATTGAGGATTTTCTGAGTTCTCTAAATGTGTTGTTACTACTGTTTATCCTCAGATTCACATCCAGTGTGGGCTGCAGCAACTCAGTCAATTAGTAGTGGTAGGTGGGGAGATGTCTCGGGGATTAAGGCACTCAGATATCTACTTGTTAATCATACAAATAAATAATGAAAGGCAGTTGCCAGGATCTGTGGTTACTTAGATACCAGACACTGTGACTCAGAAGCTTTTGATCTTTTATCACTCCATAGAAGTTTGTCTTCTGAGTCTGAAAATATCTACTTTTCACTTTTAATACTCTATTGAATGGGTTTTTTTCTGATAAGAATTACAGAAAATAATAACTTATAATATTTGTGCATATATATGAACACTCTATTCATTAGAAAACCTTTTTTTCTTTTGAGAATTTCCCAAGTCATCTATTATTTTCTTAATCCTTGCTTGAAATGGGATTTTTGTCCAATAAGAATAAATGTAAGTAAAACCTATATGTGTATTTGTACAATACCACAATGTTAATCTGTTAGTTCTTCCCATTAAAGTAGCACTATAATGTATCTAGTAAGAAGCTGTCATCATTGCATATGCAAAATAAGCAGAAAAACTTGAGGCAAACTTCAAAGACACAGCCATGTTTTCTACTGTAAATTTCTTCTCACTTACTGTAAAGAATACAAGAATTAGAGATGAAGAAGTATAAGAGGGAGCAAAAATTGCAAAAATCTGCTGGAAGAGAATAAATACTGAAATTAATATGGTTTATGTACCTTGAGTTAGATTGGCTTCTAAAAATGGCATGTCATTTTTCTCTTAAATATTCAAGTCAATTTTTAGCTCCTTGTCCCAAAATATATGATTATATCACATAACTTTATTTATATACAAACATTAAGGAAAAAATCATGGCTGAGTTACATTGTGTTTTATTATCTCAGCTGTAGCTGCTGGGTTGAACAAGGCTTTCCTTTTCTGAGCTACCCTGTTAAAATTTGCTTGGTTTGTTTTGATATCCTGTATGGCTGAAACATTTAGACCCAGTCAGTGCCCTGATTGAGGTTTTGGATGTCATCACAAAGTGTTATTCCATTGGAAATCCTTATATTTTACAGACTTCTCTCTTTAAATAATTGTTCCATTATGGTTCTTTGCACTGCTACTTCCACATGGGAGCCCAGGAGATCATGGACAGCAACAGTTAAACCAGTGACAACAGGAATTGTCTCCATCAATATGGAAGCTAACAGGAATTTCTTCTATTTATTGAGACATTTTGTACCAGGTTTACCTCCTACACTGGACAAAATAAAAGGGTAGCGTGAAAAAGGAAGCAATTGCAGCATAGTTAAACTGATTTATGTGTTAGGAAGAAACTGCATTTCAAATGTAAGAATAGCTTTAAAAATAACATGGTGAAGGTAACTGGAGAGTCTCTTGAAGTAATTGTCTCTGAAAGCTCCAGCAATTAAGTACTTCTGGATCAAAATACTGTTTGCAAAATATTACTAAATTACCTCTGAACACAATATTCCCAACTGAAGTACAGTGAACTGTGTGTACATTTACTGTAGTAAACATTATTTGGTCATTCGTATTAACTAGGGGAAAAACCTTTTCTCTTCTTTGACTGAGTAGAATTTCTAGTTACCACTTTTAAGACAGTCAAGCATTCTGAAAAGGTGTATTTTGTGGAGAAGCTAGCAAGACAAGTTGGACTTCTCAACCAGCTCAGTTGTGAGCCTTTCATGTTAAATTCTGGAGAAATATTTCAAAAGTTGCTGATTATGCATTTTAGCTAATTTCACAAAATTTCAATTTGGAGACTGTAATTGCATGATTTGTCTACTGTGGGGAAAAATGCAGAATACTCCAGTGAATGTCCAGCTTGTATTTGTTGGTTGGGATGGTTGGTGATCTCTTGTATCAGTTTGCTGCTGTGAGATCTACAGACTTCTTTACAAAACACTTTCCTTGCTATATTATTCTCAGCACTCTGTAAGAAAATCTTGACATTCTGAGGGAAATATTAAAGAAGATCCTAAATAGGGCTCAAATAGTCCCTTAATTGTTATATATGTCAGGTAATCGTGCCTTGTAAAATTCTACCTGCAGAAGAGTGCCAAACATAATTTAGTTGTTAATTGCAGAACATTCATGTCAAACTGTTCTTCATATTTCAACCTTTAATTTCTTTTGGCATCTGATTTGACATCTGATTTATTGTCAGTTGTTCTCTGTGGTGTATGTGTACTTCGATATGTGATGACTGTGTCAAGTCAGACCTGTTAACTTTAGCCCTAAGCACCACTTGCCTGTACTGCTTCTGTATTTTGCAGTCTTTTGTAATGTTTATTTGGAGAACAGAGTATTTACAGAAATCTATGACTAATCTTTCCAATTTCAAAAGCCCATAGTCTTCAGACTACCACTTCCCCTTTAGTCTTGAATTTGTTGCCTGGAAAGAGAGACGGGTATGCCGAAGGAGTGGATAGGAATGGGCCTGGTTGTCTGTAGTGTTCACTGGCCTTATTCACTCCAGCACTGCTCCAAAAAGTACAGGCACTCCATATGTTCAAAATTATCAAGTAAATGTGAAAGCATCGTGTAGTGAAATTACACAATAAACATCCCAGCTATGAAGCTTTTCCTACAGAACTGATATTGAGGAGAAGACTACTTCATGAATTATATTTCATAAAGAAGTCATGATCTTGTACTCCCTGCTGGGAGGTACAAAATTATGCCTAAATTATGAATAGAAAGTCTGGACCAAATGGAATGCACTGGGAAATGTTTGCAGACATTAAGAATTTCATATTATTTAGTGTGAGCTGAGAAATACTCCATAATTACTGACAGGTGGCCTAGAATAGGACACTGAAATTTCCTATGTAATTGTAGATTGATGATATATTATGTGTATTCAGTATGATTTTAACATCAAGTCATCACATAATTATATATGAAGAGACTTTACAAGATACCTGGTATTTCTTCAGGATCCATTACAGTCCATCAGACAAAATATCAGTTCTGGTTTTTAAACTACATATTATAATATAAGGATTTTTAAAATAAGGGTTGTTTTCCCAATAGACTGTGAAGATTTTTTTAGAGTCATTGTAAATAGATGTTTTGCTTCTAGTTAGGGAATTCTGAGATAGTATAGTGGGTGTTGTGATGAGTTATTTCTATGTAATAAAAATGCAGTGTCTTTGGGGTTGGGAAGGTTCAGTTAATAGAGGATTTATCTTGATTTTTATCAGTAAGTTAAAATACAGAGTACCTGCAGCTATCTGCACGTGAAAAATTTCACTAAATGCCATGAAATGAGTCATCCTGAAAGTTGAGTGGGCCAAGTAAAGTCCAGCAAAAGATCAGGAAGATGATCAAAATAAACACGAAGTAAAAAAGTTTTTCAAGTGTTTACAGCAAATCTAGGAATAAGTGACAAAAGATTGGTGTTGAAATCATAGAACATGATATTACTGGATATGGCATCCCCTTTTATATGTGGTAATTTTATTCGTCGAGTGATTTGGAAAAGACTTTAATGAGTCACTATGAAGTTGAAATTACTTGCCAACACATTCATGCGTTTCAGTTGTTTTTTACACTGCATTTTACATGAGGGGAAATTGCAAATAGTAAATGTCAAGGATTCACTCGGGGCATTACGATTTCAGAGGCATGAAGCTAATACATATTTGTCTCATTATTGTCACCAGATTGAAGTTAGTCCATGAATGGCAAGAGCTCATAGGAGACATAGTTACAAATGACCTGTGGGAGGTCACAGATATCACAGCTTCCTAAATTCACATTACAAACGTGCTGTTAATAAGAAATGAGGTACATGTTGTTCATCATCTTTGACAAAGCCAGTTTTCACTGAAAACGAGGTGAAGGGATTTTTTTACTTTTCAGTCTCAGTTGATCACATCGGTGTAGATGATAACATATGGGAGGAGGAAGGCAATGCCATCCTCTCAGTTACTTACTGAAGTCATCTGTGATCTTGCTGTATTAATGCAATTGATACACTGTACTAATTGGCCTGCTGATATTTTGCTTAAGTATCAGTATAGTGCTGAAGGGCAGTGAGCATTGTACAGGGGCTTTTAAATATGATTTGTATGCAGAGGTGTTTTATCTTCTTCCCTGGCCAAAACCTGCTGTAGAACTCATTGTAGCAATTCACAGTGGGTACATCTCAGCAACACAGCGTGTTGCTCTTCTCTTAGCTTAATCAAGTTAGCAGAGAGAGACTGAAGAGCATTCTTAAGGTGCAGTTCTGTGTCTCAAATGAACTAGGTGTAACTTTAACTGAGTTTGTCCAGTGTTTTACATAGCTGTTAACTGAAGCTAAATGCTTTGCTTGTTTCGAATAGTCAATAAGGTGTAGGCTGGTATAACCTGGCTATATTTGCTTCACCTATTAAGACTGTGTGGGTTTAGGACTTATTTTTGATTATGATGGAGGAATCTATGCTCTAGAGTAAACATCCTCAAGCAGGTGGTTAAGTTGCTGTTTAATATGTATATTTGCACACTGGAACTGCTTGCCTGCCTATCGAATGGAGAGGGCTACAGTTAATGTATTAAATCATTTGTCTGACAGCTGCGTTGTCTTTCTCTGTAATTCGAGGTGCAATTTCAGGTGTCAGCTTTGATTCATAAAGCCACACATGGTTTGATTCATAAAGCCATAGAGGAGTGTCTGATAGACTGCTTCCCTTCCTGTTTGTAAGAAAGGTGTGACACTGGGTATTGATTCATCTCTTCAGTCACTTGGTGTGCAAAGGACTGCAAGTGATAGAAGTGCTGTTTGGTGGGAGGGTGTCTAGGATGCAAATACAAATAAATACTACTTGCTGTCAGGTATGAAACAGGTTTTAGCTCATTAGTTTTAAATGAATTATTTTTCTGTTTGTCTGACTAAAGTGAATCCCAGCAGTTCAGAGAATCACAGAGGTTACTAAATGAGGAACTGTTGAGGACTGAAAAATACTTTCTTCACTTTTACAGCAGGATATTTTTGCCTCTCTGATAATATACTCCAAAAGCATATCTTCATATTTCAGGTGTTTATATAAGCAGCAACAATAATTAGAAATATTTGGGAGTGAAGTTTAAAGATCTTTAAAACAATTGGAAAAAACAAAACCCTGGAGAAACTTCATTGCATACACAAAGATTTGCTCCAGATATGGAAATTAAATACTTGAATTGGCATTTCTCTCTGCTTGCGAAATTTTCAGTAAATGAAGAAAAGGGAGAGGGAGCATAGAAGAAAACATCACTGACAATTGGCAAGTAGATTGAGTGAGGAAAAACTGTGGAAAACGAAGAATATATGCTTTTTGAGTACTAACCAGATTCTGAGATTGTAGATTGTGGAGTTATGCAAATAGATTCGTTTCCTTAAGATGGATTTTTAGGTTGTTTTACATACCTGATTTTGTAATTCTTGACAACAGGAAGTCTTGGGTGATTGGTGTGGGTTCCTAATAACCGGGTGCTGGGGGGGGGAACCATCTCTTTTTCAGAAGGCCAAGGAGGAGGATCTGGAGAGGCGTTGGCCACCTGCAGGAGGGAGCGGCCACCAGTCTCACAAGGCCCAATTCTGATCAGCCTCGTAGCTTTCTGAGGCTGCTTGTTCTGATGAAGTTTGCCTGACTGCGCCAAGACTTTTGACAAGGTGCATCCTCATAGCCAAGATGGTTAGCTATGGTTTGGGTTAAGGACTGCTAGGTATGTGGAAAACTGGCAGGAATTGAGGATACAGAGTCGGCGACTGTTTGGCAGCAGCAGCATCTTGCAATAGTAGGGTCAGTGCTGGCAAAACTCTTTCTTAACAGCTTGACTGATGGGAATGAACAGGGTGCTCTGCTAGTTTGAGTGAGACTAAATCCAGGGTAATGCTTTCTCTACTAAGCAATGCTGCTACTCTTAAGCTGGAGATAAGGTGTGAAAGAAACCTTGTGAAATTCAGAAAACAGCCAATGCATCTGGGATGAAGTAACACCGTGCAGGAGCTGGGGCTTGGGCCAGCAGGCTCCAAAGCAGCTTTGCAGGAAAGGACATGTGGGGTGTCCTGGAGGACTGGGAATTGAGCGTGACTCAGCAGTCTGCCTCTGTGACAAAGAAGGCCACCTGTGTGCTGGACTGTATTAATATGGAGTGTAAACAGCAGGGCTGGGAAAGAGACCTGTGAGCACGTCTGGGGTCCCCAGGAGTCCAGTTTGGGCTTCCCCAGTACAAAAAGAAACGGGTGTAGTGGTGGAAGTCTGGCAAAGGCCTGAGAGCCACTTGAATGTGGGCTGGAGCAAACCATTTATTAGGAAAGGCTGTGCAATGAGTCCACTGATTTACAGAGATGTGGGGGGAGCCCTTTTGCTCAAAAACGCCAAACAAACAATGAAAACCCAATTCAGCCAAAAAACCAAAACCTCACAGAAATAAAAAGACCCAGAACCAACACCCCCAAAATTAAACAAACAGGAAAAAAAAAAAAAAGCACACAAACCCCTCCAAAACAAAACAAGCTCTGCTCCCCTCTCCAAACAGTCCTAAATCTTCAGTCTCAAGAATAAAGATTTCGAACACTTACAGAGCAAAATATGTCCATTGTAAAAGTTTCTAAAGTTATTTGGGTCTTTTTAAACCAGAGCAGTTCTTTCCTTACAGATGGGAAATGTGACCTTTAAAACAGGCCTTATTGCTGCGATAACATATTGTATCTCTTCACTTACATTGCAGTCAGGGGGTTTTATAGAATATAACATTCTTTTAGTCACTTCATCTCTGTGAATTAGTTAGCTTTTAAAATTAAGTCTGAGCTAAACTGATGGGTAATTCTTCCAGATTTAAGTGTCTTGATTCAGAATTTTTTTGTTTGGTTGACGATTTGGTTTTGGTTGTGGGTTGGGGTTTTTTTCGAATGAGGAAAGGGATTCTTGACTGTGTCTAATGACTTAACCATTTTGTGTAAAGAAAATGTTGACATTTATGCAAACATACAAACTGCAAGAATTAATTCCGTGTACCTTAAAAAAACGAAAAAATCCACCCTGTAGGTGTTACAGAGTCTCAGAGCTCACAGAAAATGCAAGAAGTATGGCCTAACACCTGATAGAAAGATGACTGTCAAGAATGAAGTTCAGTGTCACCCTTTCCGTAATTAATTCTTCCTTGTGTTGTAATGTTGTTTCCTAATGAAAGCTTGGACAGAAGATCAGTCATTCTACTTTTTTCAAGAAGGTAAGGTAGTAATTTAACTATAGTTACTATAGTAACTATATATCTTTGCTGTAGTAAAGAAATGCGTTATATGGACAGGATTAGTCTAATGTTTTCCCCTCCCCTGTTGTCTGTGTGCTGAGTCTGTCCGTTCCTGGGGGGCCAGTTTCCTAATTCAGGTGCACAGCTGAAAGTAGCTTTTTATGAGTATTGAGTATTACTGAGCTTTTTATGAGTATTTGAGTATTTTTGAGTGATATGCAAATGATGTCTATGGCACTTTTTAGGAAATAATTTTCCTACCTACCAGACAGTTCGTTCCAGTCTGACATGTAGGCTACACACACTGTACTACTTTCCTGGTTTTGCATATAACTGAAGAACTCTGGAATATTTTTATTGCTAAGGAAAGGCATCATTGGCCAATCCCTATTCCACTGACTCTTCTTGTTAACAGTTTCAGACTGATGAGTCACTATTCATTTAATTTGAAGCTTTGTATGTATATATTTTTTTACTATCTCATGCGTCAGCTAAAAATAACTCTCCTGCAGAAATGACAGAATAAATTTTATGAGGAAATAATAAAATCTACTGCTCTGAACATGTCACTTGAGGCAAAAACGGTTGCTTATGCTGGCTGGCATGTTACTCTGATGTTTTTAAATAACTTCATTAGTCAATAAGATTCAGTTTAATTATTTAAGTGACAAAAATTGGTACTTGCATATACCCACTGTTTACTCTTTTTAGACTATTCTTTATATTAGAGCTGTGAGCACTTACAAAACCCCATTTGGCTGGCAAAATATCTTTTTGTTTACAAAACCAGAAGCTTTTAGCCACTGCAACTTTTTGAATGTTCCCTGCTGGGATCCCAAGCTAACATTTTTTTTGCCAGCAGGCACCACTTTTAGCTCATGGGAACCTGCTGTCACCAAAAGAGATTTTTCCTCAGGTGTCTTTCCTTTTTATTGCAGCACCTGAGGAGACTATTCCTTAGGAGAATCATGCTTTTTTGTCTTTCTGAAAAGCAGTCTGATATTCACTGTGCACATTTTTTGCTTGGACTGGCATCTTTCAGTCATAGTATCCTAGAATTGTTTAGGTGGGAGAAGAGTTTTAAGATAATTTAACCCAGATGTTAACTCAGCATTGCCAAGTCACCACTAAACCATATCCCCAAGTGCCACATCTACACCTTTTAAACACCTTCAGGAGGCACTGACTCCACCACTTTGCTGTGCAGCCTGTTCCAATGCCTGACCACCCTTTTCATGAAGTTTTTCCTAATATCCAACCTAAACCTCCCCTGGTGCAACTAGAGGCCATTTCCTTTTGTCCTGTCTCTTGTTACTTTCTTTTGGATCTGGTTATACTGACCTGTCAAAGATGTGACATTGCTGGCCCAGGCTTGATGATAGAAGACAGATTCTGCACTCTTTAGATTGATCCTTTGAATAGCCTCTACTGTTCCATCTTTCTTTCGACTGGAATGCAGGAACTCGTGTAGTACCTGATGATTTAAAAATCATTATGGCATTCATACTCTGTCACTGTGAGACAGTGGATCATTACAATGGGGCTTTTCTTCCGTACACTATATTGAGAAGCCTGAACCCATTTCTAGTAATTCTGTTTCTTTTTTTGCAAAGCAGTGGCAGGAGGAATCACGATTTCATCTTCTGATTCTCTGTGGTCATCCCTATGAGATTAAAAGGGCATTACATAATAAAGTAACAGCAATAGAGCTGTTTCTCCTTTTTTGCTTCTGCTTTGAATAAGCTGCTACTTCAAAGGATACAGCATCTGCCTCATTTCAGAGATACTTGCTTCAAAGCTAGCCACATTTAACAAAAAGGCAGGTAGGAAAGACCCTCTAACACCCGTTTCAGTTCTAAAAAGGGAGGAAAAAGCCCAACAACAATCTCTGGTTGAGTAGTTAGATTCTTTAGTAGAAACATGAAGTGTGTGGTACACTGATACTTTTAAATAATATATCAGAAAAGAAGATATGCAGTTTCATCTTCTTGTCCAACAGATCATTTCTTTGATCAGTTCTCTAGGCAAATTCTTTGTCTAAAAACAAAGCATTATCAAGGAAAAGGCTTCATCCTGGAGACTAGGGAAGGTGTTTAACTGTGTGTTTAACTTCAGACTTCCCAGGCTGTGAACTGCACTTGATGGAACTGAGTGTATTTTATGCCAAGCTCAGAAGAGTTGAGGCTCATGATTTGCCATTTTTTCACTGAGAGAAATCAGACCCGATTCTGCGTGCAGCACATCATAAAGTGCCGTCTTTGGCCCAGGAGACTTGTTTTCTGCAGCTGGATCTTGAGTCAGGAACTAAACTATTGATGAATTATCCACGAAGTAAATTGTGTATGAGAGATGGACTGTGTTTTCATGGAGGTGTCAATGCATCTGATTGACATGCCCTTAAATGTATCTCCCCTTACTCATGACAATGAATAATCACATTTTATAGTGATTGTAGTTGAAATCTAGATCATGTTCTGTAGTACTGCAATGCTAATACTACAAGTTTGTTGTTTGTTTATTAATTTTTTTCTCCCATCAGATTTAGCATAATTCTGTTTACCTAATGTCTCTGGTAGCAAAGTTTAGTTTATTCTTGTCTGGCTTTTTTGTTATTTTTAGTGTATTTTTCCATATTTTTAAGATTTATGGAAGAGAATGTTTTGCTTCCTCTGTAGTCCAAGTGCTGCTGTTGGGGATAAATCAGCTTATTTACAGACTGCTCATGCTGTGTAATGTCATGCTGTCAATCTGGTCCTGCTAGTATCATGTGCTAGAACCACAGTTTTAAGAAAATGTAATAATTAATTGGCACTCCTAAGATTGACTTTTACTTGGATAACCAAATTAAGAATTATATCAATTCATGGTAAAGGTTCACAGCATGTTGTCATGTTTCCTGAGATTACCGTATTTATTGGCATTTAGGATAAAATATGGTGTTTAATTTGGAGGTTACCTTAATTGATTAATACACCTTGCAAGTGGCAAACACTCTTTAGTCTCACTGGGAGTTGTGATGTTAGAAAATTGGTGCTTTAGATGGATGTAGTGGTTTAGTTCACATTTTCCCCTTCTGTGAGATAAGAACAGGGAGGAATACAAAGCAGGCACCAAACTTTAAAGAGTATAATGAAGTTTATTGCTACAACTAAAAGAAAAATGGAATAAAAAGGAATTAAAGCAAATTAACCCCCTTTTTCTCCAGCACCTCCTCCATCCACCTATAATATAAAGACACAAACTCAAAATCATTTCAGTCAGTTTGCCACTCTATAACAATTTTTTGTCAGTCCATTTAGAGAGAGGAGTCTCTTTTGTTCACGCTATGGAACTTTTCCACAAGAACAATCTTCTCATGGCATCCACGTCACAGCACAACCACTGTCTGGGGTGGTTTTCTGGTGACATGTGAGAGTCCCTTTCCTCGATTACAGCTTTTCCACAAGTGTGTTCGAGGGTTCACTTTTAGCTACAGGGGGTACAAGNCTATGGCCCCCCACCCCTGGGACCCAGAGGCTGGGGGGGCTTAGCCCGGCCCGCGGGGAGAGGCCGGCCCACCAGGGCCGAGGGGAGAAAGGCCATGGCCCCGCAGCGGAGCTGGACCATGGCCCGGCCCGGCCTGGCCCCCCGCATGGCCGCGCAGGTTCGCGCAGGCAGGGCCCAGCAGGGCCCCGCCGGGCCGGCCCAGCCCTCCCGGGGCTGAGTGGGCCCTCAGTTACCTCTGCCAACGCCAGAAGAGCAAGAGGGAGATTCCCGCCTTGTCTCTCTTTAAATGCTGTATTTTACCGAGGCGTAACCCTTCTCTCAGTGGCTCAATAGGGCTGTCTATATTCAAATCAGTTAATTGATTGGTTCTGTCAAGTTCTGCAGGAAGTTACACGTGTTGCAGCAACATCACTTCCCCAAAGAAACAGAGCCAAAAGGAAAAAAACCTGAAGAGCAGGAAGGGTGCCATTTTATCATCAATTTTACAATAACTTTAAAAGGGGTCTGCAATTTGGAACCACTTACAGGATTCAGTTTGCATCTCACTTTATTTTTTCCAGACTTTTACCAGTGTTTTGTACAGATACGAAAAAGGCTTGAGAAGATAGTGAAGAAGTTGGACTTGGAGTAAATAATTTAAATGTATCTTTTAGGAAGTGAATTCACCACTTCTTTAAATTTTCTATTTTAGAAATAAAGTCAGAAATCCTGAAGAACAAATATTCTGCCCTTCTCCACATCCTCTGGTAGTGGCATTTCACCCTGATCTTATTAGGCAATTTAGTTTTTTTTGGTTGTCCCTTGGATTTGAAACCTCTTAATGGTGTTTAACTGGGATCTTTTTGCTGCAACTGAAGACAGGCCATAATTAACAGGACATGAATAAATGTGCCTAATGGTTATCCAATGGGGTTTTCACCACTCTTACAGGGTTTTCACATAACCTGTCTGTTCAGCTGGTGCAAGACAATCTGGCTAGATATTGTTGAGGGGTTTACTAAAGTCAAGATGTGACATTTCCTGCTTTCCTTTTAGCTACCAGGTTTGTGTTGAAGGAAGTTAGACTGACCTGTGAAACAACTGATTTGCTCTCAAGAAAATTGTGTTGGTGGCTATTCATCTCATGGTTAATCTCCAAGTGGTTATAAATAGCCAGTTTAATGTATTTGTTCTGTAAGTTTACCCAGGGCTGAAGCACAGCTGAGGGGTCTGTAATTGTTCTGTAATTCTGAATTGTCTGTGCTTTCCTTTGCCCTAATCACTTTGGAGACAGGAGATAAAAACATTGTCTTAAACAAAATAGTTTTTTTAGAGAAGGTCCTTAAGAACACACTAGCTATATGATTTGTGTCAGGAATAAAACTGTGAAAGAATGTCCTCTAAACAAACATAAACATCCAGCAGCATTGGTTTCCCAGTTGCACCTGGCACATCAGAAATGCCTGTGTATTGGCACCAAAGAGTTATTTCTGAATGCATCATGTAATAAAAGGTATGTTTTCCTCAAGAGCATGTTAAAGACTGTCGGAGAAGTTCTAGAAGGTCGTTGAAGAAAGTCCAACCTGTACATTTCTGAGGCCATTATGTAACTCCCCAAAATGTTCTTATTAATGGGAATACACCCATTCAGAGAAGAATTACTGTGTACAGCTGGGATGTTCCAGGTAGGGAATTGTCAGTAAAGCACTGCAGGTTCTGTCAAAGCCTCAGTTGAAGTAAGCTTTGTACCTCCTTCACTTAGTTTCAGTGAAGTTACAGCAGATGAAAAGTTGGTCTGCCTTAGTTATAGTGAGGTATTCATATACTTAGATCCTTCAGAGGATTTTCCACACTGTACAAGACTTCAAATATAACAGTAATAACTGTAAGAGACTTAAATGCAGTAAATAATACTGTTTTGAAACATTTCTTGTGTAGTTCATGCTCAGAAATATTATCCTTTTGTGTTAAGCTGGCTTTAGGTGGTTATAAAAAAAATACCACCCCATATTATAACTAGGCAAGAATATTTATGGCAGCATTTTGCTGTGTTACGGGAATTAGTGCAAAGACCCTATGAAACGTAGGAGTCTTGAAGTTGCCTAATGTAACCACAACAGACCATTGTTACTGTTGCTGTAAAATAGTTCAGCTGGTGGAATATTTTAGGCAGGGGTTTCTCCAAATCTTGGTTCTTTTCAAATGATGATGCTAAAAGGGCTATACTGTTCTCCTGCTGTTTTATTTCCTGTGAAGTACATTTATACATTGAACCTGTGAACAAGGGCCTAGACTGTACCTGGTTCAACTTCATGATGTTAAGATTTGTTTATCATTATTGCCATTAGAGATACATTTTGAGCAGAAAAACAAAACCTGCTATTGAAAGCTATTTTATAGAAACAAATTAATATAATTCAGTTGGCCACTTATTAGGATTGGTTATAATCTTTAGGAGTGCTGAGCTGTTCTGCTGATGAATTGCAACATATATGGCCATTCTACCACAGAAATATAAAAGAACTAAAAGCTGTAAATTTCCTCTCTGGGTATCAGGTAGATTCAGTGTAATGCCCTGTGAACTATTTCAGATGCTTCCTGCAAAATCTTAGTGTGACAAGGTGTCAGTTTTGACAGATCAGTGGTGAATATTGCACAGAGTTGAATTAATAAAGGTCAGAATCGTCAACAGGAAGAGATGTCTGGTGGCATGTCAGCAAGCACTCAGACATGGTAGTGAAACTGCTGATACAGGAGAGAAAATGGAGAGTTTGGGGAAGGCTGGATCTTCTGAAACATTTAAATATATTTTGAAATTTTATAGGTTTCTCAAAAATGAGTGAGTTTTAACAATTTAGATAAAGCAAAATCATGGCAAGTGTCTTGACACTTGAAAAAGCTGTGTTGTTTTCTGAGTAAAATGCACTCTTCCCTCCCCACCCCCACACCATTTGCCATGAAAAAACCCACGTTTATCTGCTGAGTGAATGTTGATGTGGAGTATGGCAATATGAAATAACTGACCTATCAGATGTGGGCTCAATTTTCTTTCTTTAGTCCCGTGCTTTGTACAGATACGTGGCCATTCATCTGATTTGTTGCCTCAAGTAGGTGTTTGTCTGCCTACCTGTCTGCCTATCGGTCTGACTGATCCACAGCTTTTCAGTGAGGACCAAACACTGGAAACTGAGAAAAAGGGAAGAGGAAGGATCACTTTTAAGAAAATAAAAGCAGAATAATTTCTTTGTTTCTCCAACTAATTTTTTAAACATAAAATAACTTTATATGCATGGTACTGTATATGTTATGTAATATGTAGTATCCCTTTCTCAAACTATTTTTATTTATATTGAAATCCTGTGTAGTACACAGATATTGCTAGACTTTCATAAAAGCTAGGTAGCCAATACAATCTCAGTTTGCAATAAAGCTTGCCAGTGTTATCCAAATTTACAAAAAGGGTGTGAAGGAAGACCCCAGGGAACTACAGACCTGTTAATCTAACTTCAGTTCCTGGAAAATTTGTGGAGAAGATTGTGCTGGGTAGTGCTGACAGGCATTTAAAGAGTAATGCTATCAACAGGTGGAGTTAACTGGGGTTCACAAAGGGAAAGTCCTGTTTAATTAATTTGATATCCTTCAATGCTAAGGCCACCTGCCTACTGAATGAAGGGAAGGTGGTGCATGTAATTTTTCTGGATTTTGGTAATGCTCATGGTACTGCCCTTCACTGCTTCCTTTTGAACAAGTTGCTTGAATGTGGGATGAGTGTGTTCATGGAGCGCTGAGTGAGGAGCTGGCTGAAGGGCAGGGCTGCCAGAGCTGCAGTGCATGGCTCTGCATCCAGACCGGGATTGTGCCCCCAGGGTTCAGTTCCAGGGCAGTGCTGTTCAGGACACTGATCAGTGCTCCCCGTGCACGAGCAGAATGCACCATTAGCAAGTTTGCTGATATGCAAACACCGAGGTGCTGTTGACTCTCTTGAGGGAGAAATTCCCTTGCAGAGGGATCCCAACAGCTTAGAGAATCAGGCCTGCCAGTGTTGAAGAGGCATTCGGTCAGTGCCCTTTGCTTGGTCAGCCCTGATGATCATTCCAACTAAAATAGGCTGGTCTATTCTGTTCTAAAATGAACGCATTGCCACCCATAGGTGGGCTAAATAAGGTATGGTAAGTGAGTGTACTGTCACACACTGGGAAAAGAAGAGCAGTTTTCTAAGCTGGAAGCAAACCTGAAAATTATAAACACAGTTCTATTAAAACCAAGCCTCTTGAGTCATAGTAAAGGCACCAGTTGCTTGGGTAAAGTGATGTGATACATCGATGGAACGTGATCAGAGAGAAAAGCCAAGAGTTACTGTGCGTAAGTTTTCCTTCTTTCTGATATCATTCCTAGATTGAAATACATGATTATTAATGTATTGTGTGGGATTTGCACGTGACAAAACTCCTTTTGTTAAATGCCATGGGGTGACATTTGACAGTCTAGGCCCTGACATAGTATCAGTCTTATCTGTAAAGTATAAAAATTGCTTCAGGCCATTATCTCACTCTTTACTGTTACCCATTGCACAAAACTAATTGAGATTTAGCATTGCAGTTGGACGTTTTGCTCAAATCACAGATCATTGTATATCCCTTAATTTACTTCGTCTTTATTTTTCCTCACATTTATCCTCAAGCTTGTATTTTTAAATGCTTGCCTGATAAATACACAGATACTGAGATATTTAACTTAGTTCAGAGAAAACACGTAAATGTGCTACATGGTAATTTGAGGAATTTTTAATGCCTATTTGCACATGTGTGTTGGTATTTAATATGGGTTAATACAGTGGAAATTCAATAATGGGAAATGGTTGATGTATTAAAAGCATAGTTGCTGTTCCAAGAGAACAAGAGGTACACTAGAGATTTAGATCTATTTTAAATTTTCTTTTTTAGCAAGTGCTATAATGACTAGTATCATCTTTCTTAAGTTATTCTTAAGGGACATTGCTGCATGTGAAGTCTTACTTGACTGTAGTGAAGTACTGGACAGTTGCCAGAGTCCTCTGTGCTGTGCAGTTTGCTGGCTGAAACCAAAGAGATTCTCATTCTTCATCACCATAGGCAGTGCAAATAAAGATTAGAAGCCTGAATTTTGTGCATAAAACTATTTTATGTACATTTGGATTTTGCATCAGACACAGTTGTGAAGTGCCTTCATGTCTTTCCGAAAACAAATCCTCTAAAATCAGAATTATGATTTCTGATTTACCCAGTTTGCGAGAGAAATCTGTGGTGAAGAAGCAGCTGAATTCAAGACTTTGTGGTATTTTAGAGCTGTGTTAACCTGTGAATTGCCATTCTTCTCAAAGAAACAGGGTAACTGGTGGATTAATTTTGTGCCTGTGGAGATTAATAGATGAGTTCTGTTCATTTCAGTGCTGCTGGTCCATAATGCAAGTGCCTAAATTTGTAATTAGTTAAATTGATCCCTGGTCTCTTGGTTGCAAACTTGTATTGCAGTGTTAGATATTCAGTCGTGAAAGGAATGAATGATTCATAGCATTTCATTAACTAAATCTTAATTTAACAGTGCATAAGTGAGGAGTTTTGGTTGCAAAATTTTTGTTCACAGAAGTACATATAAGTTTCTCACTCACGCAGTAGCAAAATGAACAATGATGTCAGTGAGCTTTGTGTTCTGCTGAAAGGTAAATTTTAGTGCAATATCTAATTGTGACTGTAGCAAAGAGTATTAGAATTAAATAATAAAAGAAAGTAAAAAGAATTGGAAAAACTCTATCAGACCTTTTAGGGAATCTCTGCCTGTGTATACATACAGGACACCCGGACTGAAATGAAGCATCTGAAAATGAAGAATTTTTTGAAAGTCTATAGAAACATTAACTCTTGTGAAACTGCACGTTAACTGAAGCAGGTGTTGTTTTCCAGTGGAAACATATCATTGTGCCTGACTTCCAGGCAGTTGCTACACCCTTTGAAATATAAAACTTAGCCACTGAATATCATTGTGTGAACTAATTAATATCCAGTTTCCTGTAAGGAGGTTTGTTTATCAAGGGGATTTGGTATGACATGGTGTCTGCTGCTGGCTGAATGCAGTTGTGCCTGGTATGGATCTTGCGTAGCTTTCATTCTCCTCACATGGTTCTGTGGAAATAAAATTGTCTTGCAGTAGCTGAGAGAGAAACATGGTTTCCCTGTCCAGCTGCACTCCACCTGCCAGAACCCAAGTGTGTTAAGTACTGCAAAGGTGTAGTAAAGTCCTTCAGACTTTCAGAAATTATAAGATGATGCATGCCAAAATTGTTGCTAACTTTTCAGTGCACAATAAACTACACAAGGATTTTAAAATATTCTCCTTCTTTATCCAGTAGGTAAAAATGGCAGATTAGGTGATTTAATTTCTGCTTTTTCAATTTAGACTAAGGACATTGCAGATTTTCCTGAAGCTTTCTCCTTACATAGAGGAATTTCACATTGGAGGCAATGTTCTTGGAAAAAAAAATGAATAAGAATTTGTTTGGAACGGAAGATCTCCACTTTGCATTTGACACAAAATTGTTAGCTACTTAAGAAGTTGAAAAGTGGGAGTGAGCATACATAGAAGCTACTCTATTATGTAATTAGAAATGTTTATGGAATCAGTTTTTCCTGCTGTTTGTGTGCAAACCGTGTGAATCCTGCTGTTTTATTAATCCAGGAATGTTGCACCAGGGACGATGATCACGTGTTGCTTCTTCTACAGTTATACAGAAAAACCTTAAACACTTAACTATGACTTCCAAGTGTATTCAGTGTGACCACGGGCCTTAGGACTCCAGATTATCTTTAAGACAGAATTTAGACAGGAACCTGGATTTGTGAGAGCCTAAACTTACTGGTTAAGCAGGGGATTGATTGTGTGTATGGTGTTTGTTGCTTTTGGTTTGTAAATTAAACCTTAATACAGCTGTGACTGTGTTTGTTCCCCTTGGCTATTCAAGGCTTCTGTCTGGTGAGAACTTGAGCTAATGAAAAAATGTCTCCTTCAGTTGTTATTTTGTCCACCTGGACTTTTAGCAGAATAGAAAGCTGGTGGAACAGTTTAATTCAAATGCAGACAAGGAGAGTAGCTGAGAGGAGCAGGATATTGCATGAGGTGTGTGTGGAGGGAACCAGGGACAAATTAAGAGGAGAGGAATGAGGGGTAATTGGAAAGGGGAATATAGATAGAAAAGCACAGACTGACTTGCTTTTTAGGCTTTGGGGTTCTTACATGGCCTGCTCATTTATTAGGAATATTTTTGTGTTTTCTAAACCAGTGGTTTCATGTGAACAGTGCATTTTGCACCGCCCTTATTGATTACACCTTTATATCACACCAAGAGGAAAGAAAGCAGGTGGTTCAAATGTTTTTTTCTCAGGCTGATTTGTTCAGTCTCTGCTGATGAACTAAGTAATTATCACTGTCATCCTGCAGAGAATTATTTTTCTTTGGAGATATGCTTGTATTAAATGCTGTGGGAAGAAGGACTATATTAAAAAAGACATATATAAAAGAAAATAGAGATCACTAGTTTTTCAGTGTCAGATACCCTGAGGATTGTTTCTTATAGCTGTGCATTACAAAGCAGTTGTTCTTCAACATTGTTGCCATTATCCTCTTTCACAGGATGAAGTGGATGTCAGACGATTTCCAAATTATTTCTCCAGTATTACCAGATTAAGATTGCAGGAACACCTTTAAACTCCTTTTGATGCTTGATTTTAGAGTTTGTATTTTTAAACTGTCTCCTTTGTTTTCCTAGTCAGAGAGTGTCAGAGTCACAGGCAGGTGACCGTGCCTTGACCTGGTGGCATTTAGATTGTCCTTCTGGTCATTATAAGGAGAGCTCAAGCATATTCCTTCAGTCCTTCTCAATATGGGAAAGAGACAAGATGTTCAAGGACGAGTAGAACATTAGATTTGCTTTCCAGAAATAATGTGAGCAAACAATGGAATTTGAGTTTTACACAAAAAGGGGACAGAAGAACAGTTTTTTTAATGAAAATTAGGTTATTTCCTGGGGAAAATGGAGGTTTCTGTTTCTATAATCTTGCTGTTATGCACTGTTAAAGGTACATTAAATATATAAGGCTGTCTTTCAGTCTCCATTCGTCACTGTATATTACCAGTGACTAGTGTAGTTTATTCCTTCTTTCTGACTTTGTCTTTGAATTATAAACACGGCTTCTGTGCCAGGTGAACTTCTGGGGAATGCCAGACTTTCCCTATAGAAACTGTCCTTTCTTTTTTTGTCTATTCTCTCATTCTTCCTTTAAACAGAGCAAAAGACTATTTCTAAGGCAGCTGTAGAGTTGATGAATTAATTTCTCCATTGTGAACATACAGTTTAGGCTTTCATCTTGACATTGGAATGATTCCAGTAATTTTACATTATATTTAAAAGGCATATAATGTCATTTTTTAATTGATGAAAGCTGTTAGAAGTAGATGCAAACTGTCCTAGGTGTTCTGTTTTATTCTTTCCCTAAGTCATCACCAACCCGAATGTAGTCTCTTTAAAGAAATAAAATTATACTAAAAGTAAAAAGAAATTTTATTTAGCTTAGATGCATTTTATCTCTTATTTAATTTGTCTTACACATCACAATAAATGGTAATTTTATGCTTTTGTAATGCTTTTGAAGAATAACACCAGATTACATCTGTATCTCATCCCTCTGTAGAATTCAGAAGCAAGGCATGCTACAGGCTGGAAACAAAGCAAAACAGTTTCCAAGGATTTCCCTTTTTATAAACATTGTTCAGTGGACAGAACTCTGCAAAGACAAGTCACAGGAGAAGTATCTATTTTCCAGAATATACATTAAACCAATTCTCAAGAACAAGGTTTTAAAATATCCAGATTTACACTGTAGTTATGCTGCTAAATGGATAATCTATTCAAGTGTAAATCTGCAGGGAAGGAAAACAGGAAAACACAATTTTGAAAAGATTTCTGCTTCATAGGTCACCATCTCTTCTTATTTTTAAGATTATTCGTAGCACTGTGCAGGAACTGAAAATTCTTCCACAGTTTGTGGATGCTATTCCATAAGCTGTTTTGTTAAAGATTACTGATGCAGTACTGGACAGGAAAGAAAGCAGAGGATTTATGAGAAGCTGCTTTTCTACAGCTATTCAGAGTTGAAGAGAGAGAGAGAATCAAGACAGGAGAGAGCCCACAGATTTTAAAAGATAAGTTGAATCTTGTAGAGATGTTTTTAAGGAGGTATGGAGGTCAGATGTATGGATCTGGTAGGAAGTTTAAATCCAAGAAGCCTTTTATTAGGGAATGAAGGCTTTCAGGTGAGACAGGTTCATGCAGACTGCAAAGTATAGGGGGTTTTTGTCTCATTTCTTTTCCCCATGTTCTGTTTCTAATGGGGAAGGTGATGGAGTGGGCTTGAAAGAGGTAGAGCTGTGAACCTCTGGTGTTCTGTCTCAGGCTCTTAAGAGTGCAAGACTTCATTCATCTAGACCTGAGCAAGGCTTATTGATGTGCAGTGTTTGCAGTGTGGAGCTCAGAGTGAGAGAATTCAGAACAGTTTTTTCCTTTTTCTCTCCTGTGTTGTGAATTCTAAGACTGGCTTAAGGCAGACTGAAAATTGTGAGGAGCTCTTCCTTATAATGAAAGAGACGAACAACAATATGGACTATATTTTTTGATATCTGTTTAAAGAAAGCATCTCTCTGCTTTTCCTAATGCTCGTACAATCTAAACTACATGTTTTTATTTTTCTTTTATAAATGTGATATTAAAAAAAGAGAGTACTACTTCCATTAGATCCCACTCTGCAGTAACAGATTCTGTTGAAGGAGCCTTTAAACCACTTGCATATATCCCTTGTTTTTAATTAAAATAACATGTTATTGTAAGGAAATACACTAAATGCAGATGTAACTACAGTGCTGGGTGATGGTAATTCTGTGAACACATCACTGGGATATGATTCCACTGTTCAATTACATCCAGATATGTGACGACTGGTTGACAGTCTGTAGCTGGGACATAGAGGAATTATGCAAATATTCAGGTAAATAAAAACATGTAG
>VYZQ01042626.1:0-11560 GCA_013400655.1 Mystacornis crossleyi | reverse complement strand
CTTTCTCTCAAACTAATATGTCCAACCACCGTGTTTTCTATCACTGACTTTGAAATTCTAGTTTCATCAATCTCAAATAATGAGAAAGAAGTCCTTTTATGTCCTTTTCACTTCTAGGAGATTTTCCTGTCCAATGTATTTCAACAATATCTTGTAATTAAGCTATGAAGATTACTTTTGTGGCTGTCCAAACGTGGACCATTAAGCAGTTCTCATCTCTGAAATGTGATCTCTTAGTTTATATACAGGTACTAGCACCCTCTCCAGAGAAGAGAGTCCTTGAACAGCATGAAATGATTTCTCTAAGTCAGATCCTAATTTGACAGGGTATTTGACTAAATACTCAAATTGAGCTGGCTACAGTGCTTAAGCTATTCTCCCAGAAGCTAAGAGTTTGTTCCCAGCAAATGAATGGTAGCAAAGAAAGTTAGGAACTCAAGGTTCTTAAAAATGCTTAAACTGTAAAAGGTATTGGATGAGTGAGCCAACCATGGGATGTGTCCCACTGGACCTGCTATTTGTGAAGAGAGAAGAACTGGTGGCTGATATGACAGAGGCCGTTTTGGGCACAGCAATCACAAATTGAGAAGTTTTTGATTCTTTGAGAAGTAAACAGGTGGATCATCAGAACTGCTGTCTTGACCTCTGGAGGGCAGACTTTGGCCTGTTTAGGAGACTGGTTGTACGAGTTCCTTGGAAGGCAGTTCTGAAGAACAAAGGAGTACAGGAGGACTGCATGTGCTTTAAGAAGGAAATCCTAGAGAAACAGGAGCAGACCAACCACATGGGCCAAAAGATGAGCTTATGGACTTGAAGACCAGCCTGGCTGAACAGAGAGCTTTGGCTGGTATTCAGGGAAAACAAAACAAAAAAAAAAAAGTGTATTACCTTTGGAGAAAGGGGCAAAGCAGTCAGGAGAACTACAAGGATGTTTTGAGGTTATGCAGGGGAAAAATCAGAAGGGCCAAAGCCCGTCCAGAACTTAATCTGTCTACTACTGTAAGAGACAACAAAAATGTTGTTTTTTTTTTTTCAAGTACATCATTTAACAGAAAGAGGAATAAAGAGAATCTCCATCCTTTACTGGTTGCAGAGGGACAGAGGATAAGGAAGACAGAGGTCTTCTTTTGTCTCAGTCTTTAATAGAGCAACCAGTTGCTCCCTGAGTACCCAGCCCCCTGGGCTGGAAGTTACTGATGAAGAGAAGAATGAAGCTGCCATAAACCAGGATGAAATGGTCAGCAACCTGCTATGCCACCTAGACATGCACAAATCTATGGAGCCAGATGGCATCCTCCCAAGGGTACGGAGGGAGCTTGTGGAAGAGCTCACCAAGATACTCCATCATTTACCAGAAGTCCTGGCTGACCAGGGATGTCCCAGTTGACTAGAAGCTAGCAAATGTGACCATGTACAAGAAGAGTTGGAAGGAGATCCAGGGAACTACAGGCCTGTCATTCTGACCTTAGTGCTGAGGAAGGTCATGGAGCAGATCATCTTGAGGGCCATCATGAGACACATGCAGGACAACCAAGAGATCTGCGCCAGTCAGCATAGATTTAGGAAAGGTAGATCCTGCTTGAATAGTTTAGTTTCCTTCTGTGACAGGGTGACAGTCTTAAGGGTCAGGAAAGGCCATAAATTTTAGCATGGTTTCCCACAGCATTCTCCTGGAGAAACTGAGTGCTCATGGTGTGGACAGGTGCACTGTTCACTGGGTAAAAGCTGTCTCAATGGCTGGCTCAGAGCATGGTGGTGAATGGAGTTAAATCCAGGGACAGCTGATGTTCCACAAAGCTCAGGGTTGGTCCCAGTCTTGTTTAATATCTTTATCAGTGATCTGGACGAGGGGATTGAGTGCACCCTCAATAAGTTTGTAGATGACACCAAGTTGGGAGTATTGATCTGATGGATGATAAGAAGGCTGGATCAATGGGCCAAGGCCAGTTGTATGAAATTCAACAAGAAGAAGTGCCAGATCCTACATTTCAGTCACAACAACTCCATGTAGGGGTAAAAGCTTGAGGCAGAGTAAGGCTTGACTGGAAAGCGACCTAGAGGAGAAGAACTTGGGGGCGTTGTTTGACAGTCGGATGACTGACAACCAGCAGTGTGCCCAGATGACCAAGAAGGCCAATGTCATCCTTGCTTGTATAAGAACTAACATGGCCAGCAGGAGTAGGACAGCGATTGGCCACCTGTACTAGGCTCTGGTGTGGCTGCCCCTTGAAGCCTGTGTTCAGTTTTGGGCCCCTCACTACAAGAAAGATGTTGAGGTGCTGGAGCATGTCTAGAGAAGGGCAATGGAGCTGGTGAAGGTTTTGAAGCACAAGTGTCAAGAGGAGCAGCTGAGGGAGCTGAGGTTGTTTAGCCTGGGCAAAAGGAGGCTCAAAGGGAGATATTATTGATCTCTACAACTACCTAACAGGAGTTTTTAATGAGATGGGTGTCAGTCTCTTCTCCCAGGTAACAAAAGACAGGACAAGAGGAAATGGCCTCAAGTTGCACCAGGAGAGGTTTAGATTAGATACTAGGAAAACTTTCTTCACTGATAGGGTGTTCAGGCATTGGCACAGACTGCCCATGGAAGTGGTGGAATTAGCATCCCTAAAAGTGTTCAAAAGGCATGTGGATGTGGTGCATGTTTTAGTTGTGAGCATGGCTGTGCTAGGTTAATTGTTGGACTTGATGATCTCGGAAGTCTTTTAGAACCTAAACAATTCTGTGATTCTATAAAAAAAGAGTTAGAAATACTTAATAAAGGTGTTTATTTTTACCTATTTTTGTGACCCCATTATTTCACTTATGGTTATCATTGCTAAAGTAGGTCATTATTCTATTTTATAATATAATGCCATGGTATGTGACTTCCTATCTACTTAAGATGCATATTGCAGAGGAATGTGCCCCAGAGGGTATTTTCACGTACTAGAAATGACTTTCCATATCTGATAAACTGCTTAGGTTTGAATAGCAATAGGAGCAATTTCCTTCCCTTTCCTCCTCTGAAATGGACCAAGTACATTTTATATAGTCTAACTAAAATAATTTCAAGGTAGATTAGAAGCATAGGCTTGCTTTGGGTGAAATTCACTTTCCAAAACCTCAAAGAGATTTAGACACTGCACAGATATTGTAATTTTCTACACACTAGTACACTTTAATTCTTCTGTTCTGAGTCTGAAGTCAATGGAGCACACTTTACCAGTTGTCCTAATGAGTATCTAGTATTGACAGCTTAGCTATTGTGTGGCTGTCACCACAACTAATATGGGAGATATAGCGCCATATATCTGAATTTTGACAGTGGATTTATGTCGATTTCTAAATCCCAGGAAAAGAAATGGGATTAATCATAATTCATCAGACTATATAATAGATTACTTGGTTTAAATTACTGCATATTTGAGGATGAAGGTCTATTCTCATCTGTATATTAACCACAAAAATATCACCTATGAATCCTATTTATATTATCACTTTAAGATTAGGCATTTCAAACAACCTAGTAACTAAGTCTCCTGCTATGATATTTCGCCTTGAAAATTAGTTCTCTAAATTCATGGTGAGTAAATAACTCAGACACTTGGAAATCAGTTATGTTTTCATCTTGTAAATGTGATCAACAAATGCAAAGTTCCCCATGTATGGAGAGTTTGGGCATAATTGCCAATATACTGACAATGTAACAGTATAGCTCTACAAAAACTGTTGTAGCTCATTGATGAATGATTAATATTAATTGTTTATGTGGTATATACTGAGTGAGACATGAAAAAAGCACAATGATGATAGATCCATTTAATTCTTATCTTATTGCTGGAGTTTAATTCTTATTTGAGTAACAATTTGGTTGCAAAATTGAATTGAAGTTTCTTCCCATTATTAGAATGCCCTCTTTCATATTTACAGTTCAAGGTTATCTATCTGTTGGGCATTATCTCATGCTGGAGAAACTTCTATTCCCCATTAATTAAATTAAAGTCTTATTTTTAATATCGACTGGTGCTGTTTAAGGCTCTGTTATAAGGTGGTGTATCCAGTTATTGTTTAAGACATAAACCAGCAATTTTGCTCATAGACATTTAAGTATTCTGCTTGTAAAAATTAACTGGTGGTGTTTTTGTGGGTTTTTTGGGGGGGTTTTGTTGGAGTGTCTTAAAATATTTAATTTTGTACCCATTATGACTACTTCTAAGTTTAGATGCAAAACCAGGTCCCAGTCACGTAATTTGCTCCACTTAGATTTCACCTTTATTTTTTTTTTTTCAAAGCTTTGTTTATAACCAGAAGGCTTTATTGGTCCATCTATTAATATTTTTCTTCCATGCATCTAAATTAACACTGGATTTGTAAAAAGCTAGAGACACACAAATTCATTAAATTGATAAATACGTATTCCTATTTATAAATTTTTCTTTTAAAAGCTGGGAAGGGGAAATTTTATTGGGCTCAAAGAACAAAGCACAAGGATAAAACATTTGATAAAATATATTAATATTCATAAACAAGGCTATAGAGTTTCTAAGAATAAACCTGAGCAAGACATGACACTCGCATAAGCAAAATAGAATGTAGAAGTTGGTGCAAAACAGTTTTATTGGTATGCTGTTGAACCTCAAGGAGAGAAAAAAAACAAGACTTCTCTAGAATTCTTTGTGACCTGGTGTGCTGCTATTGCATATTTGCTATTGCAAATATTAATGACTTTGGTGCCTCATTTAAATGTTTGATGAAGGCTATATAGAAACAACTGCAGAAATGTTGCTGGTTAGGCCCAGAATTTAGAATGTGTTTCAATAAATTGAAGTACTGTTCTGGAAAAAAATAAGAATAATATTGGACAAGCACAAGTCTCTACACTTGGGAGTAAATGAGTAGTTCGGCAAGTGCAAATGAGGAAGCTACTAATCAGGGGGTAGTTTGTGGATACAAATATGCTGTAGCAAGAACTTTGCTTGCTTCTCTCTTGTCCCGTGTGAAACTTTTCTATCTCACAGAAGTTATCAGTAGAGTTATTGTAAGCTGTGAACACAAGCAAATTGTTTATAGTACAGTAGAAAAATATTCTCACAATGGATGTTTTAGGATTTCAGCCAATCACCCCAAAGCGGTGGCTGATCTTTTAACCAATTAGGCTATGAAGAAAAAGGTCTATAAAGGAGNACACTGCAAAGTCCATTGTGCTGCAACAGGCCGCCAGGGTGCCTGCAGTCGGACGCGGTGGGCCTTGGGCAGCCGCACCGCAGTGTCTGCTTCAAGTAGTTAAGCAGAAAAGCAAGTAGATATTCCTGTGACACAGCAAATATGGAACTACAATATCATGCTATTACAAAGGAGTCTAACATCGTATTGGGATTTCTGAACAAGATGGGAACCTGAAAACAGTAATAATCATCCTTCCTTCCTTCCTTTCTTCCTTCCACTCACTACTTTTGTTGTAGCATTTTCTGTTGTAGTATTTTCTGTACTATATACAGTTCTGCTCGCTGTAATGCAGTGATAATGGACCAATTAGAAACACTAACAAAAGCAGTTATGAGATACTTAGAAATCATCCAGAGTAGAGTGGACCGAGGGAAACACAAGAAAATCAACAAGAATGGTTGAGACTGGAGGGGACCTCTGAAGGTCTTTTAGTCTAACCTTCTCCCTAATCAAGCGAGGCCACCTACAGCTGTTTACCTGGGATGATGTCCAGACAGGTGGATACCTTCCAGCTAGGAGACTCCATTCACTCTCTGGACAACCTGTGCAGACGCTTGGTTATGCTCACAGTAAAAAAAGTGTTTGCTGATGTTCAGAGTGAATATCCTGTGTTTCCCTTGGTGGCTTATGTCTCTGATCCTGTCACTGGGCACCACTGAATAGTGCCTGGCTCCATCTTCTTTGCACCCTCCCTTCAGATATTTACACACATTTATAAGTTCCTCCTTGTGACATCTCTTCTCCAGGCTAACCAATTCCAGATTTCTCAGCCGTTCTTCATATGGCAGATCCTTCAGTCCCTCCATCATCTCCTTTTGTTGGACTCTTTCCAGTTTGTCCATGTGTCTCTTGTACTCAGGAGACCAGACCTGGACACGTTACTTCAGGTGTGGTCTCACCAGTGATAACTGGAGGGTAAGGATCACCTCTCTCAACATGCTAGCAACACTTCTCTTAGTGCAGCCCAGAATACCATCAGCCTTTTCCACAGTGGTACCTTGTTAGCTCATGTTTAACTAAGTGTCCACCAGGACCCCAGCACTTTTCCTGCCAAGCTGCATTGCAGCTAAACAACTGCAAATTGGAGGATTGTTCCTTCCCAGGTGCAGGAGCCTGCGCTTGACTTTGTTGAACTTCATGTGGTTCCTATCAAGCCACTTCTCCAGCCTGTCAACATCCTTCTGGAGGGCAGTACAATCCTTTGGTGTATCAGTCGCTTGTCCCAGTTTGGTGTCATTGGAAAACTGGCTGAAAGTGTGTTCTGCCCCATCACCCACATCATTAATGAAGATGTGGAATTGAATGGTTGGAGTAATGACCGCTGGAGTACATTGCTAGTTACTGGCCTCCCACCAGACTTTGTGCTACTGATCATCATCCTCTGGGCCTGGCCATTCAGACATTTTTCCACCCACCTCACCATCTGCTCATCTGGCCCATACATCAACAACTTCTTTATGAGGATCTTATAGGAAACAGTGCAATAGCCAATAGCCACTGCTCTCCCCTCATCCACCAAGCTGGTCACCTAATTTTGAAAGTTTATCAAGTTGGTCAAACACAACTTTCCCTAGATGAATCTATGCTGACTCCTCCTAAGGATTTTACTGCCCTTCATGTGCCTGGAAATGGTTTTCAGGATTAGCTGCTCTACCACTTTTGCAGGAACTGAGATGAAGCTGACTGGTCTGGAGCTTCCTGTGTCCTCCTCATCCTTTTTCAAGAAAGGAGTGACATTTAGCTTCCTGAAAAATATTTATTCAGTTGTTCAGAAGATAGTTTTAGAGAGAGGAATAAAAACTCATCTTTATATCTTCTGCAGGTAGAGGAAGAGTGATGATTGTCAATTGCCATTTGAGGCAAACATGAGAATATTTGCTGTTTCAGGCAAACACGAGAATCTTTTCTAACAATTACAGCTAAGCCATGAAAGTCTTCCTAAGTCATCACTGGGAAGACTTCAAAATAAGGCAGTCTATTGGAGAATACTGTACAATGCATCATGACTGGCACCAAATAAAATAAAACTTCCAAGCCGTGTATGTGCGTATGTCCAAAGGCATTCAGACACAGGTTATTAAGCTTTATTCTCTTATGGCTTCTGGTAGTGTCTATTTTAGCCCTCTTAGAATGTAATACACTTTGGTATATCTCTTAAACCATAAAGTGAGTCAAATGTAGGTCTTGAATCAGCTGAGGTTGTCCAAATGTGAGATATTATTTCTAGAGTTACGGAATATCATCCTGAAAGAGTCTGGACATTCCCGTTTAAGACCTATCAGTGAAAGTCACTGGATGATCCCATCTTTCCAGGCAAGAAGGAAAGAGAAGAGAACTGTCTGATGTACAGATCAATGTAGTGCGATGAGAAACATCATGCCTGCTATGTTACACAGGTCAGTACTTTTAAAATCAGCAATAACGCACGATGGGTGCAAATTCCTCATCAGTTTTGTATGTGGTCCATCAGACTGACATATGGATATAACCTATGGCTCATTGTCTCCCTCAAGTGGATAATACAAGAAAAGGGATTTGTTTCTTTTAGACAGATTTTTTGCTTTTATTCCATCCTTCTTTGACTCATTCTTCTGTTTGAAAGGACATGGCTTGATACATGCAGCTAGTTTGACCAAGAATATGAGTATACAAGGTCATCATTAAAAGTTGTGAAAAGACAACATTTGGGAGGATTTTCCTTGGCCAAAATAGCAACAACAATTCTTTCTTTGCCCATGAGCTGCACCAAAAATCTTTATGTCACAGCACTAGAGAACAGATTTCCTGAAAGACCACACAGTGTTGTTCACAACTGCAAGAGGAAAAAAAAAAAAAAAAAAAAAAAAAANAAAAAAAAAAAAAAAAAGACCACCAATGGCTGGCAGAAAGAACAAAAAACTCAGTTGTCTGCAAGCTGAAGTCCCAAAGGTTTGCTTCAGTGTTTTCTATGACAGGGCACAAGCTGTGAACCACTCATCTTGAACAAATGTCAGTACTCAGATTTGGGTCATTAAATTGGACAGAATTTGTTTCAGGCTGTTAAGCCACAGCATCCAGAATTCCTAAAAGATTGTTGTTTTGGTTGTTTTGGGGTCTTTGTAAATCTGGCATTATAAAAAATATTTGACGGAAACTCTCTTGAAAGATCCTTAATTCTGTAAGTGTTTATGTTATCACAGCTGACCTAAATTGAAAGACAAAGCAGGAAAGAAAAAAAAGTATTAAATATTCAGATGTACTGGGTAGTAGTGATAGACTTCTGTGGGGAAAGGGTGTATCTATCATCCTTTGGTAATTTAATTTTTGAAGCCCTAAAGGACTTAGGCTGCAAGTTTATATTACTCCTAACTTTGAGGTGTAAATGCACCTAATGGGAATGTAATAAACCCAGATAATTTCATTTTAAATTTTTAAAAATAAAGCTGGAAAAACAAACAAACCCAAGAACCATTCTCACAAAGATCATTGCCAATGTGTTTACTTTTTAATGGGGTTAAATTCTTTTTGGCATTTATAAAAAATTGTAAAGGTGACATGTATATTCTCATTTGATAAATTTATAAATTTCAATTAAAATAGTAATGAAAAAGAAGCAAGTAAAGAAGTTTGGGGGCTGCGTTGGGGGGTTGTGGGGTTTTTTGTTTGTTTGTTCTCTGTTGGTGTTGTTGTTGTTGTTTTGTTTTGTTTTATCTGGTTACACTCCAGGACCTTGTGTAGCAAATTCTCTGATACGTCTCATTTTGGATACTGACAACCTGGGCCTGTGCTTTCCTGTTTCTTTCTGGTGGCCAGTACTGATAAAGTTCAAAGTTCCTACAGTATAACATAAGAAACATAAGAAGTTCTGTCAGTATTGAAATGAAGGAGTTTTGCAGTGGTCAACACCTGACAAATGACAGTCACAGAGTGTCTTCCCATTATGTCCCTGACTTGTGGTGTGAGCTTAGACTTGTTGATCCAACATTCCTGCTCCAATATTCTTCATTTGAGTACTAATGAGACTTATGCAAAGTTCCTAAATATCCTGAACAATAGGTAACAATGGGTAACCATAACGGCACTGGGAACCTCTTTCTTGTCAGAGAGGACAATCCTTTGTAAACAGTTGTTGGCTGAGGAAAGCTTTGAGAATTTCGTGTCTGGACAAAAATGTAACCCAGGCAACAAGGGAAAAGGCTCTGTATCAGTGTAGTTGAGATGGAGTGACTACATGAGAGTATTACACAATCCATCTGCAATGTCAGAACCATACCCCTTTTCTTCCCCTGCCTTCCTTTCTGTCATCTTAGAGTGACACCTTTGACTCATGTATCTTTATATTTGACTTGTTCTCTGTTTGTTCTCTGGTCAGAAAACTCTGGATAGTAAGTAACAAAGCAAACGCCGTCAGTGATAAAAAAGAAAGAGGGACGAAATCACCGAGTCAGTGCTTGCACGAATGTTTGCTCATCTGACCTTATATGCTACCCACCCTATGCCTGCTCTTGCAGCGTTAACCTGCCTTGCCTTCACGGAGATCGTGGAGATGACTTGGTTACTCCCGTGGCAATCCCCGCCACTCCTTTCCCTCCTGCAGTACCGCCCAGAACTCAGCTTTCTACCACGTTCTTCCGCTCAGTTTTCCACCCGCGACCCGCTTAATCCTGAAGTCCTGGAGTGGCACCTCCTGCCCAGCTCCCTTCACCGCCCAGGGTGGCACGAAGCGCTTTGATTTAGCGGTGCGTTTGCTTTTAACAAGAGTTATCTCCATTGCCGCTTGAGGCAAATGAACTGACTAATGAATTTTCTGTCGGCCATGGAAGTGTGCTGCAAGTAATTAAGGGATGTGCTTGTGGGACCGATTAAGCTGCAAGTCACAGCGGCCGGAGCCCAATCGCTGCGAGCCCGCCTCGATCTGTGCCGCCTGCGCTCGGCTCCACAATGGGATCATTGACTATTTATTTACTTCGCACAACAACTCTGCTGTTTATTTAATTATAGGAGCTTTTCAGTCACCAACCCCCACCCGCCCCAGCCCCATCTCTTCGACGTTTTTTGAGTCCTCTCCTCCCGCCTCTGATAACCAGTTGATCGCTTGGGTAGATGAAGCAGGGCAACGCCTGAGCATCCTTTGCGGGGTGCGGGCTACGCTCCCCCGCGGAACCGGGAACGGGAATTTTCCGTGAGGGAAAGGCGAGGAGACAGGGATTTTCCTGTCAAATTGCTCATCACATCTGCCTGGAGGTCAGACCTCGAGAAGGCTGCGGTGTGGAGGGGGAGGCGCAGGGGAAATCCTGCCGCTCTTCAAGGCATGTCCGAGTCACGAAACAAAATCGGGAGAAGCTCAGAAGAGGCGAAGAGACGCCTGTGGCGCTGCGGGGGCGAGCGCGGCTGGGCGAGGGAGGAAATCGTTGGCACTCCCGCAAGGCGGGGCGGACGATACGTTTCCCACCCGAGTTCATTAGGGAGGCCTTGGTCCCTTTACCAGAGCCCCCCTCCCGCAGCGTTGACGCTTAGGAGCGAGTCGGGCGAGGAAGGAGAGGTGGGGGGAAGATGTGATCGCCCAGTCCCTGGATCGTCTTCCAGCCCGGGGAAGTGCCTGAGCGTAGTACCCCCTAGTTCAAAGAACGAGCGGGGATAGGCGGGTTTCAGCACGAGAACAGAGTCGAGAAGCAGCCGAAGCTTTTTCTAGCACCCCCGCAGGCTGAGATAGGAGCACTCCGCTCACCCCCGCACCCACGGGGAAAAATAGGGACGGGCAGGGGTCTCTGAAGAGGTTTCACAGGCGGCAGGATCCAACTCCCACTTCCTCCCCGTTCACAAAACGGGCTCGGGGACCCCAATTAGGACCTTGGATTTTTAATGTCATGAAAACTCGCTCTCCGGCGAGCTCGGGCTCTTCGGGCCACGGCGCGGGGGGGAAGCCCTGCGGCCACCGGTGGCCGGCAGGCAGCGGCGAGACTTGGCGGTGTGGGCAGCCGGCAGTAGCGGTCGTAGAGAAAGCGGGTTTCTGCTCCTTTAAAGGGCGCTGTGCAGCGCTCCCGAAGGAAGGCGGATCTCCCTCCTTCCTCCCTTCCCTCCATCCCTCCCTTCTTCCCTCCCTCCCTCCTTCTCGTTCTCCCTCCTCCCTCTTCCCTCCCTCCCTCGCTCGCTCGGGCGCCGCTTGCCGCCGCCGTCAGTGGTGCCCGGACACCGGCTGCACCGCAGCCCGGGCTGTCCCCGGCGTCCTGCCGCCGCCCTTCCTCCCCCGCCTCCGCCTTCTTCTCCCTCCCCGATTCCCCTCCCGTAACTCAAGGTAGGAGGATAACCCGGGGTCTCCGGCTGGCCGCCACGGCCGAAGGGGTTGCATGCCAGTGAGGGGCTGCGGGGGGGC
>VYZQ01042625.1:18335-37411 GCA_013400655.1 Mystacornis crossleyi | reverse complement strand
TATATATATATATGTAAAAAATACAGAGATTGGTTCCTGGGTGGGGCCTCTGGGAGTGCTTTGGAGAGGCTACTCTGCATGATATCCTTTATTTAGCAACCATCATGCCTGTTTGTAGGATCTGTAGTGATAGAACCTGTCCTGGGAAACGTCTGAAATCCAGAATCATGAAATATTTAGTGGACCGTTCACTGTTAATGGGCTCTAGCCCTGCGCCAGCACCACAGGATCAGTAACAAAAGGCTCTGTGTACCAGTGCCAAGCTGCCTGAGACTGCTCTGAGTTTGTTCAAGTCTTATTTCAGGTTTTATCAAAAGCAAAATCTGAGTCCAGCAAGGCAGGGTTTGGTTGGCTGAAACCAGCAAAAGCTTGTTTTATTTTCCTTGCTCAGAGGAAACCTGGGATATGTCATGTGTGGCATACACAGAAGTGAGTTATATTTTTTTTCAGCAGTAGATAAATTGATGTGAGAAAAAATACACAGTATTGATTTTCCTTTTCCTGTGGCTTTTGAGAGGTTGTTAATGCAGCAAGTACACAAGAGCACTCATATGTCTGTCTGCACGGTAATCGCTAATAAATTGACTTTCTTAAAAACAATTTTTACTCTGTAGTTTCAGTGACTTGATTTGTGGAGTAGATGATATCTCCTGGCACATAATTACTCATTTTTGGGCCGTGTAAAAACGGGAGGATAAATTTTTCTGCATTATCTGTAGCACTGAACATCTCTCCTATTACTCATACGAGTTTTTTTCTCTGTGTCTTCTTCCTTACTGTAGCTGAGCAAAGAGGTTTCTAAGGATCTGAGGCTTTTTTCAGTGTTAAAATTTACAGTACAGACACCTTCTAGAGCTAATTCTTGTGCATTCTGATGCGGCAGTGGTCATGATTGTGACAAGGACAATGATTTATACTCAGGAGACCCAACAATTTGTTTCTCGCAGTGTCTCCAAGTGACTGCAGAGAACTTGTTTTCCTCTGGGAAAAAAACCCCAAACCTGCAGCAGGACCCTCGGTGATAATCACATTAACAGTACAGTGAAAGCAATTTGACGACACGTGGCAGAATGTGACGTGCAAGGCCCTGCCAGTCCCGTGGTGGTGGCGATGACCTGAGGATGCTGAGGAAGGCAGTGGGTGGGAGCTGGCACGTGGAGTGGGATGAGATGTTTGTCCGTGCGTGGGGAATTGGGGTGGATGTCCAGTGGAAGCGCTTCTGATCCCGATGCACAGGTGGGCGCGTGGCAATGCGTAGGAATCACCCGTGTTCGTGGACGCTTCTGGGTGCTGCTCTTGGTTCGTGCTGTTCTGGCCTTGCAGTTCAAATTTGGGGGTCATTAATATTTTCTTCCCATTATCCAGTGCAGGATGGCATTGTGTCCAGTTTCTTCTGGATATGCCCTACGGAGTCAGTGTTATCTGGGATTTGTTGTCCCAGAGGTTCTGTTCTAAAGCCTCGTAGGTTGCCCTGGTGGCACAGGGACCGTGTTGTCACTGTTGTGAGAGGAGACAGACATTGATTATGTTGCTCTGAGGTGATTTATTCCCAGTAACTCCTTGTCTTGGCAGTCATCTGGTGATCTCAGTTCTCATGACAGTGCTCCTTCTTCGGCATCGTTCCTGACAGGATGTTCCTGATCATTCCCTTGCTCTTTGCTGTTGTTCTCACGTACCACTTGTTTTTAGCCACTTTTCTGGTTTTTATTGGTCTCTATTCCCAACGTGGTTCTCAAGGTCCTGCCAAATCACCGATCTCCACTCGGAAACCTTTATATGGAGGAACAGTGAGTCTGTGAAGGAACAGTGACTGCGTTGTGAGGTACGAAGTGAAATTTAGGACTTTCAATTCTTGCACATTCACAGCATTGCTTTCCCCCCACCCCCCCCACTTTATGTCCTGTTTACAGTGCAAATGGTTTCTGCAGGAGGGCCTTGGGCATCTGTGTGTTTGGCCATTTATTGCAGAAGCCTTTTATCGAGGAAGCACACGGAGGGCAGCTTTTGGAGTGGCCTGTG
Source organism: Mystacornis crossleyi (assembly GCA_013400655.1). Classification (NCBI taxonomy): domain Eukaryota; kingdom Metazoa; phylum Chordata; class Aves; order Passeriformes; family Timaliidae; genus Mystacornis; species Mystacornis crossleyi. The sequence goes on along the minus strand of VYZQ01042625.1, from coordinate 35,392 downwards.
AAATGATTTTGCTTAGCTTTGTTCGAAATGATTTTGCTTAGCTTTGTTTTAGCACTTCTCGCACAAACCTCTGCTCCCTCCTCCCCTTGGGTCGCAGCTTTCCAAGCTGTGCCAGCAAGAGTAGAGTCAGGTTCTGCTTAGCTGAAATAAAGCCCAGGGCACGTTTAATTGGCATTTGTGCAGAGGTGCTTAATTGCCAGCACCTCTCGTCCTGCCGCAGTACTGCTGGTAGTTCCTTGATTGCTCCCGGTAGGGAGCTGAGTGGCTTTGAGGATGGATTGTTGTTCCTTTGGATTTGGGAAGGTTTTCTACATCCCGAGGAGTGGCGGGCTGTGAGATGGATGAGTAAAGGTCAGCGGTTTGATGTACCCGCAGGGCTGGTTCCTACAGGATATAATCATGGAATCACAGAACATCCCGAGTTGGAAAGGACCCACAAGGGTCATCGTGTCCAAATCCTGGCCCTGCTCAGGATCCCACCATGACTCCCACCCCAAGGATGTGTGCGGGTTCATAGTGAGACCAGCCCTTCTAAACTCTGTCTCTCAAGGGTTTGGTAGGTGGGGTAGGATGCACCATCTGTAAACCCATGGATGAATTGGAAGGAAGGCTCGTCGTGAGGCAGGAAAAACAACCCCAGACCTGAGCTATTGCCTGAGGAAACATGGGAATCCCCATGACAAAGATTTAGATTAGAAAACACATCTGCCAGGAGTTTGGCTCTTGGGCTTCCATCAGGGAAGTCCCACCTTATTTTCTTAAAAAGATTAAAAAAAAAAACCCACCAGAAAACCCCACCAAAACCCATCCTGAAAATACCTTGCATGTCTGTATTATTTATATGTCTAGAACTGGACGTCCTCTTGCAGTGCATCCATATCCTCTCAAGAGATGGTCCCGGGATATTCCAGGAACCACTTTGGATGTCCAAGCCTTAGATTCAGCTTGGAAATCATCGGGGAAGTATTTTCTACCGAAATACAAGTATCCCCTTCTCACCCCCTCAAGAAACATTAAAGCCTGTTTGGAGGAGTGAAAGTGCAGTACAACATTTAGTTATAAACTGAAGATTTCCGAGCCATGTTGACTTAAAGCATCTGTTAGTGAAATGTGTCTGCTCTGCAGACAGTTTTTGTCCTTGTGCTGTGCAAGCACATTTCAAACAAGCACAGCAAATGTGCTGCTGAGAACAATCCAGCGGTGCTGCTTGGGTCATTTAGATGACTTAATAGGTCTTTTCTTTTGCCTTGCTATCTGTATGAAATCAATGATTCATATAAATTATGCCAAAGGGAGTTAATTGTTGTGGCGTGGTATAAAAAAGCTGCCAGACTAAGGGCAAAACTCTGATTGCAGCACATGAAATAAAATGGAGTTGTGTTCTGATTGCTGGAAGCATAAAATGGCTGAACCTGTCACCCCTACCAAAGCAGCCTGGACCGGAATTCCTGTGGAAACTGTGGCAGAGGAAGGCTTCCACTATCCCAGGCTGCTCCAAGCCCTGGCCTTGGACACTTCCAGGGATCCAGGGGCAGCCACAGCTTCTCTGGGCACCCTGTACCACAGCCTCCCCATCCTCACAGGGAAGAATTTGTTCCCAATATCCCATCCAATCCTGCCCTCTGGCAGTTTAAAACCATTCCCCCTTGTTTTATAATGTGAGAGTTGAAACACTGCCTGCTGTGTGAAGGAGAATGGAAAAAGAGACACTTCTAGGAATTGTTTGGAGCAAAGTCCAGGGTTTTTTTTTGTGCAAGGAAAAGTGGTTTTCAAATAGGAGTCAGCACTGGGAAATAAAATAGAGGCACGTGTGTAATGTGTAGGTCTGGGGTAGGACAGAGGAGGACAACACTGGGGGGATGTTGGCAGAGCAGAGTGGTTTGGAGTGAGATTGTGGATTTGTTGGAGCCAGTGGGAATGTGCAGGAGCACCACGAGACACCAGAAACTTGGGAAATGGCAATGCCAGAAATGAGGAAATCCACACTCTGCAGTGACTAAATAATGAATGAGGGACCATTTCTGGCCTGCTTGGTGACCTGACCCGCCTGCAGGAACCAAATGTGTGGGGTAAGGATTAGCGTGCCTTAGGCAAGGTCTGGGCTGGGATTGGAACAGGAAATGATTAAAGTCCTTTGCAAAAGCTGGAGGAAAGCTCGTTGTTTTGCTCTAATAGTATCAGGAATTTTTATAATCCACGTGCAATATTCAGGAAGGTGAAGTAGTTGAGTGTTGGGGGGGTCCCCCCTATGATCTCTTTAAAAACTGGGGGATATTACTCTAAATTTTGGTGAGTTTTCCACCAGCACTGTAACACCTGTCCCTGTGTGGTGTAGGGAATTAAGTGAATAAAAATTAAGTCTACAGTGACAGAAATTGCCAATGACTTCTAAAGGGAGGAGAGATTGGGACTGCTTCAAACAAGTGCTTAATAAACCCCACTGAAAGAAATGTTGACTTAACTCATTTTTAATTGCTTTTAAGCTCTTAAGTGAGTTTGTTATTGAAAAGTAATTAAAGGCCTTGAAAGATTGTGGGGAACTTTGGGAACACCTTTATGGAAAGGCAGTTACTCAGCTTAAAATAATTTTTATTGCTACCTAATCTGTCTGAATCGCTCAATTAATTACTTAATGAAGTGTGTTTCAGCGCAGGGATGCTGCTCAGGTATGGCAGAATGTGTGTGCTTTGGGTATTGTGGAAGGCAAAAAACCTGATAAACAGTCCATTGTTGCTTTGAGAAACTTTATGGATAAGTAAAAATAAAACCAATCAGTTTTCTGAAGCCCATTTTTGACCAGAACTCCTTTTCCCAAGACATACGTGAGAAGCGGAATGGGTGAATTTTCCAAAGGTTTCCTTGCAGAATCACAGGTTAAGCAATGTTTTCATCAGTGTGGCTCAGCTGTTTTTTCAGATGGAAAAAACTCCAGCAGGAAGTGTCTCTGTCAATACAACAATCTCCAAATTGATTTTTTTGTCATTTTTCCATTTGAGGACGGTGGAGAAAAGATTCAAACGCTGCCTTGTGTGGCTGCAGTGGCAACACATCCTGAAGGGATCAAGGGCTGTTCTTAACCTGGAATTCAGGTTGAGAGAAAGGATTCTGCCCCTCTGCCCCTGTGCTCAACTGAGACCCCACCTGCAGAGCTGCCCCAGCCCTGGGGCCAGCAGCAGAGGGACCTGGAGCTGCTGGGGAGAGTCCAGAGGAGGCCCCGGAGCTGCTCCAGGGCTGGAGCCCCTCTGGGAGAGCTGGGGGTGCTCACCTGGAGAGGAGAAGGCTCCAGGGAGAGCTCAGAGCCCCTGGCAGGGCCTGAAGGGGCTCCAGGAGAGCTGGAGAGGGACTGGGGACAAGAGATGGAGGAACAGGGCACAGGGAATGGCTTCCCACTGCCAGAGGGCAGGGATGGATGGGATACTGGGAAGGAATTCCTGGCTGTGAGGGTGGGCAGGCCCTGGCACAGGGTGCCCAGAGCAGCTGTGGCTGCCCCTGGATCCCTGGCAGTGTCCAAGGCCAGGCTGGAGGGGGCTTGGAGCAACCTGGGCTAGTGGAAGGTGTCCGTGCCCACGGCAGGAGCTGGAATGGGATGGTCTTCGGGTCCCCTTCCAACCCCAATCTTCCTGGCAGTCCGTGGTTTTATGATCCTCCCCAAGGGATGCCGCACACCCGCAGCCACCAGCCGAACCCCGGGCTGTGGGCAGCCCCCTTTTCCATCTGACAGCTCAGCGGGTTTCCCGCGCGCCGCGGAGCCAAACTGGGAGCTATGAAGGGAGCGGGCGGGGTACAAGGAAATGACGGCGGGAGAGCAAGTGGAGATGGTGCAGTGGTGGGTGGAAAGCTGTGCTGAAGTTGATGTAAGTGCCACCCTCTGCTCTCTCAGCCTTCCCAGAGCAGGGCAGGTCATCCCCGTGCCAGAGGCAGTCCCGGTAGGATTGCCATCATCTTTAAACTAGGTATCACTGGGCCTTGCACTGAGCCCGGCCACCTTCCTCAGCATCCTTGGAGATATCCTGCCTGGTCCTGGGGACTTCTCTGTCCCAAACTGATTTAATTAGTGCTTATTCTCTGTGCTCTGTTGGCAGTAGGACCTGTCTCTCCAAACTCTGCTACTCAGCAATGCATTGAGCTGAATGATTCTGATATTCCAATTATTCTGAGTTTGGAGATTGAAGAAAAACCCTTCTCAGAAGATGGCTCATGTAAATTGAAGTAGATTATTAAACTAGACTAGAACTTACTGCCCTTTGCTTTTCTAAGCACAATGAAGTGAAAATCAAGAATGAGGGCGTTTATCTCCAGTGTGTATTTTTCTGGATTACAGACTTTGGCAGAGGTGGTGCGGAGCGATATTTCTTGGCGAACTGGCGTTTTTGAAAGACTGGCCTTAGAGAAATGAGTCACTTTTAAATAGAGCTAAATATAAAAGCAAACCAGCTCTCACTCTGTTTAAGTCTCTCTTATCTGCTGATACGAGTTCAGATTAGAGTGCCTGACTGAAATATCTTGAATCCACCCATCTTGCTGCCGCATCGACTCCCAGCTCGGCACCTGAAATCCAGGGCTCGACAGGAGCAGAGAGCCCAGTGCTGATATTTCAGTAGCAGTTGTCCTTTTCCTGCTCTTTGGCTCCAAAAGCAACCCCTCCAGTTTTCCAGGGGATTAGACTCCCTTTTTTTTTGTTTTTAATCAGTATCTGGTGAGTAAGTAAAAGTGCGGATGGGATTTGCCGCTTCTGCTAAGCGTGCTCTGCCCTTCTGGCCTTCTGCTGGCATCCTCCAAGTGGGGAAGTTTTTCTAAGGATACAGTGGAAGTGATGTCCAAGGGGGGTGTGCTCAGGGCTGACGTTCAGAATCCTGACGTGTGCCACTTGTCTCTCTCGGGGGCCGAGCCAACAGGATGTTCCTGGGGAAAGGATGATGCCCGGCTTTGCCAGGTTAATGATTTTCTTACTTTTCTTGCATCTTGAATTCTCATTCAGATCCTGCCTGAACACAGCCAAGGTGGCTCTGTGGGATATTTGGTACTCTGGAGTTTGAAGAACCCTCTAATTTTAGAAATTCTTTGCACACCCGGAGACGTTGAGTCGCTGTGTGTTTTTCCATGGAGTTTTCCTGGGGGGATGTTTTCCCGTGGTGGGTGTGTGCCAGGTGCTACTGAAGCCCATGGCCCTTTTCACCCTCTTCCTTAAAAGCTCCTTCCCCTCCAGACTGGCCGAAGCCGTCGCTGGTGATTCCCAGCAATTCCAATTCTACCACCAGCTTGCCAAGACGAGTGCTGGGGGTGGGTCCTTGGCAGGAGGAAGCTCAGGAGCTGGAAGCAGCCCTGGGAGCCTTTCCCTGCTGAGCAGCGTCCGTGTTTGGGGAATCCAGGGATGAATTCCTGCTGGTGTTACCCTTCTTGCTCCACGCCAGTCCTCCTGGCTGTGTCCTGTATTTCCTAACTCCAGGGTGAAGCTCTCCCTGGGAGCTGAGCTCCCTGGGCTGTGCCAGTCCAGCTCTCCCAGGGCCATCTGGTGAACCAGGTCAGGGAACAGCAAACCCAAATTATTTTTAACCCGGAGCCCTTCCCTCAGCCGAGTCTCTGTACAGCTCTGGGGCGGTCCTGGTGGCCCAAAGGCAACCCAAATTTTTTAAGGAGAGGGAAGACAGGAAGGAGCTTCCAGCCAGGAACGACCCTGTGGTTTCCTGCAGTGTTCTCTGCCTTCCAAAATTATTTCTTTCCATGCCTTTATTTCCTGCGAGGTATTTGCACAGATGTTTTCGCTTCCAGTTGCTCCAGGTAGATTTCGTTGGATAGGTTTTTTTGCCAACAATTCTGGTTTCTCAAGATTTCAGGTTTTTAAATTTTTTTTTTTTTAAATGTGCCCAGAACAGAATGGAATTAGGATAATTAGTTCTGGGTAATCTGTATATATTCATTAGCATTTTGCCCTCTTCTTCCAGAATTTAGGTTCTAAATGCGTTGGGCTCCGTGACAGATGTCTCTGGTATCCTCTCTGTGGTGTCTCCTTGCTCATAGCTCAACACCACACCCTTCACTATTGCCTTTAAATTCTGTGCCTTTAGTTCTATTCCCTGTGTGAGTAAAGGTGTCTGAATTAACCTTCACAATGAACCTGCCAGGGCTTTTCCCAGTGTCCAAATAGATTCTCATTAATCCCTCTTTTGTAGTGCCAGGAAGGGTTGTGTTGGAGTGTTTTGCTTCAATTTTTTTTTTTTTTTTTTTTTTTTTTTTAGTAGAGGAAAAGGTCACGCTGGAGCTGCTCTTGCTGAAAGGTTTATTTTTATTTCTAAGACAATGGCTGCATATAATTTTTAATGCTGCACTTTCTGGAGGTTGACTGTTGTCAGTAGTACAGTTAATATTTCCTTCAATTGGCAATAATCGTAGATAATGAAATTGTTTTCTTTTCATTACAAAGTTGTTTGTGACTTAGAAACCCCGAGGTGCTTTATAATATATAAATTGCACAAGTGAGAATAATTATTCCAGAGTCAATTCTAGAAGAAGTTTGGGAAAATTGTTGCAAACAGGAAGTAAAGAAATTGAACATTGACTTTTGGGGAACTTTTCCCTTTCCATTTTGTGGGGTTTGGTTACTCAGGGGGCTAAACCCAAAATACTGTGGAGTAGGATTTGACCCTGCAGAATGTCAGACATTTGCTGAATGTTTTTATCTTCATTTGATAAGCAGTTGTGGAGTGTATTTTTATGCTACCACTATTTTATCGGAATAAAACCCCTCTGCAGTCTACCAAAGCAGGTGTTTCAATCATCACATCCTGATTAACTCAATCTATTTTATAATCCGTCAACCCAGCTCCTACCTCTGGAATCCAATTTTATGGAAAGAAGAATGAAAACAATGGATGAAAAAGGAGAAATATAGAAGAAGAACTGTAATAAGATCATCATTAAAGTGTAGCTACGAAAAGAAAAGAAGAAAACTAAATTTGGGGCATAGGAGGGAGGACAGAATTAAAAATTCTGTTTTGCTGCTTGAAATAGCACATGGAGTTGATGAAGATATTAGGGAACAAGCTTCCCTACTTAGTAGCTGCAGTAATCTTAGGAAATATTAAGTGATTTAATCTCTTTCATAGCGAGAAGGAAGTGGGAAGGGAGGGGAAGGAGGAATTCTGGGCTGCAGGAACCTGCTTTGGTTTCTTTGCTTAACTTGACAAGAAAGATGGAGAGGGACTTTTTAGGGGAGGTTGTAGTGACAGGACACAAGGAATGGTTTCCCACTTCCAGAGGGCAGGGTTGGATGGGATGTTGGGAAGGAATTCTTGGCTGTGAAGGTGGTTTTTTCTGTGTTCTTGAGGTTTTTCCCTGCCTGTAATCTGGGAGTTAATCCCAGATCACACTCGTGATGAACAAGGTTGTGCCAACAGGACTTCCCAACGTTGTGCTATTTCCCTAAATTTTCCAAATTAATACCTCCTCACAAATTCATTTGGTTTTCCTCGTTCTTTAATGAATATCTTTGCACTTCCACTCATTAAGACACTGATTGGGGCTGATTGTTTTTCTGCAAATACATCCGAATTTGGTCAAGCCTGACTGTTCCCCGCTGGTTTTCGAGCGGTGGCAGAGGGCAGGGATGTGTGTTGGCAGCTGGACAGCCTCCTCTGCTGCTCCTCACAGCTTCTCTCTGCAGCAGCAGCAGCATCCGCTCACTCTGAACTGAATCATTTTCACTCCGGCTCAAGAAAAAACCAGAACAGGAGCCCAAAAAGATCTGAAAAGGGTGAATGTGCTGAGTGGCAGCACAATGCAAGCAGGTATTGATGCTGTTGCAGCTAAAGAAAGATCCACTGCCAAGGTTAAGGGGAGGTGGGGACTGTTCTTCTCTCCCTCTGCAGCAGCCAGAGCCGAACAAAAGGGGGAATGTTTGGAGAATCCCTCGGCATTAGAGGCTGTGGCAGTTCTCCTCCTGCCAAATCCCAAAAACCCTCCGGACATTCGGCGCCGCTGGACGCGCACCTTTGGTGTTCGTGGGCAAGAGCCCGTGGACTTCCTTGGTTTGTACAAACATAAGGATGGAAAAGTATTCCAGGATGGGGACCTGGAGCAAACTGAGCTATCAAAGCAGCTGTGAAATGAAATAATGATGCTAAAGGTGCGGGGATTGAGGTGGGAACGCAGCAGCAGGAGTGCTTGGTGATCCCGTGGCTGATGCTGAGCCTGGTGCAGCAGGCAAGGCTTGCCTCCCTGAAATCCGAGGGGGCAGGGAGATGTGGGGGAGGTGCTTTTCTCCCCCATTTGGTTGGACTTATTTTCGGCTTCGTTCTTGCCACAAAAGGAGTAATTTGTTTAATTTTACAAAATGTTACTGAAGCTGTTGGAAGTGGAGCTGCAGCCCACGTCTTCTTGATAAATGAGTGTGTGTATTCCTGGAAGGAAGTTAAAATGGGGCTGTGTTATATTTGGTACCTCCTGAAGCACTGAGGCTACTTTGAGTACAGAATGTGCTCAGAGAGAGACTAATTTGCCACTGCAGAGCTTGATGGGATGAGATTTGTCAAGTCCTTGCCTCTGCTGAAATTCACTTACGCTTCCCTCTTTCTCCTGAAGATATTTTGGGGTTCTGTCTTTGAATCGAAGGGCCATAAAAACAAGTCAAAAAGCCTGAAACCAGAATTAAATTCCAAGCAATGGATATGCTTCTTGTAGTGTAGAAATACAGAAGTCAAGCATCCGTGGAAGCAGCAGGTGGAGATGTTCCTGACCCGTTTCCCTGAGTGTGCTCGTGCTCCTGGTGGCACCAGTGTTGGGATTTTTTGGGCACTGGAACATCAGCAAGGGTGGGTTTGGACTTCTCTGCAAGGATGCCATCTCTGATGCCAGGTGGTGGCTTCCTGCAGGAGGCAGGGAAAAAGAAAGATGCGGTAAAAACGAAGATTTTACTGTTTTCTGTTCATTTACAAATTCATGCTGTTTCATTAGCTGCCTTGAAGGGTCTCGTGGTGTAATTCTACAGGGAAAGGTGGGATGTGCCAGCCCTCCTGAAGAAAACCTCAGTTGTTCTACTGGATTCAATGTTTTCTGCCTCCTGCTTCCTCCCCCAGAGTGTTTTTTGAGTGAATGTAAACTAATACAGGATCAGTGGTTAGAAACTATGAAAAAATATTTAATGTAAACCTTTTGGTACCGACTTGATTAAAATAAACAACTGTTCCGAGGAGCTGGTCCTGCTTTGGGAACAGTGGGGTTTCTGTTCCTCCCTATAATGCATAAAGCATGCGGAGTGCCCTGAGAGCTTTTTTTGGGTGCTGCACTTTATTTTGAGGGATTTCATTTTCCGTTCTCTGAGTTTTTGTGTCAGCTGGGAAGGGAGGGTGTAGGAGTAACATGTAAAACTCAGGCTAAAACCTGTTTAGTCCCAAATCCTGACAAATAGCTGGTAAACAAGTATTTAAATGAAAGCTTGGGCTTTGTTTTCTCCCTCTGGAAAGCTGGGAAGGCCTTGGTCTTACTGCCAACTCTGGTATCCCTTCCCTCTCCTCTTACCCTGCGTCTCCGGCGCTCCTCCTTTTTTTGGCCAGCATTTCTTATATGTCCCATTTCTCCTTGTGCTCCTGTGGAGGTGAAGACCACTCTGAGCTGGGAAGAGCCGTGTTTTCTTCTGGCAGGTTTTCCACAGAGCCTCACGGGTGTTTCTCTCTCTCTCTCCCTGTCCTTGCTGCCGCAGAGCTCTGGAATGCTGTGAAGACTCCCTGCCCAGGCACACTCCTCTCCGGATTGTCTCCATCCCAAGGACGCTCGTATCCAAGAGGTACCGATCCATCCTGTCTTTGTGCCCTTCAGTTTGCAGCACTTGAGTTTAGCTACTGCTCCCAAAACCTTTTCCCTGCTCCCTCCAGACAGAAGAGCCTTGGATGCCGGTGTTGCTGTTTGATACGGTTTGGACTCTCCTTTCTATTAAATGAACTTTGCTACAGAAGCACTCTACATTTTAAAATGAGAAGTGATTTCTGGGTCAAGGAATGCATAAGCTGAAGCTCCAGCAACACGCTGTGCCTGGTGTGTTTTACTGTGTTGATTTAGAAAGTTAATAAGCATCAGGTCTTCAGCAGCCTGAGTAAAACACACAGTACTTACGTGCTGCTCCCATAAAGAATTGTGAGAGGTTTTCTTTTTTTAGTGTTTATTAGTCTTAATATCTTCCTAGTGAATAGTACATTTTTGTTTTATATTGAAAAGGAGACTTGTGTTCATCAGCTGGGTCAAAATCCCCGGGTTGGCACAGACATGATTTCTGATAGAAACTTCTGTCATTTGCCTGGAGACAGGCAAATGCTTCTCTAATAGTTTCTATTTCTTGGGAGAAGAAAGCTGGAAACAATGTTTTTAAATATCAACTTTGCAATGTAATTTTGTTGGGGCAGGTTCTATCTTAACTCTTTATTTTGAGTTATAGTGCCCAGTGTGATGAGATCTGAGCAGGTCAAGCCCTCTGAGCATGCACACATATATATATATGTGTATAATATGTGTGTGTGTATATATATATGTGTGTGTGTAAGAGAATTGAATATCCTATGACAGTGTGAGAACATCATCTACAGGAGCTGTGAAACAGGAATATACCCCCTCAGGAAATCCCTCTGGGAAGCATGCTGGGAAAATGTCCCCGTGTGCCTGCCCTTCAGTTTTCCCTTAGGGAGTCACACTTCCCTGGTGGGCAGAGAAGATGCAGGGGTGGCTGAAGTCTGACCCCACCCAGCTGTTCTTCTGCAGGAATATGCAAAAACCAGCGTTGACTCTGTTTTTTTTTCCATTTAATATGTTTTGCTGCTCAGTTAATGACATGAACTTTAAATGTCAGCTGCTCGTGGGTCCGCTGCACTGCGTCGGGATCAAACTTTTGGGCACACTCTGACCCTTATCCTCATGATACTTCAGCACTCCAGCCCTGCTTTGGGAAAAGCTGCCCTAAATCAACGCCTTCTCTTTGGGTACAGACAAAATCTGGGTATTTCTTCCCCTCCCGCCCTCAGCAACTCACCTCAGCTTAGGTGGGATGGGACAGAAAATGCCAAGGATTTCAGAAAAGCTTTTCCTTGCTTGTGCTAGCCTTGGGGCAACAACAGGGATCCACTGTCCATCTCCTGCTTCCCCTTTTTCCCCTCTTCGTGCTAGGAAAAAGGATAATATTTTTTAAAAAAGGACTTTGATGCTGCTCCTGTCCTTTTTTTCTGCATGGTTTCCCCCGTTGGGGCTGTGCAGGTTTTTTGGGGGTGTGAGAAGCAGAACTCCAGGGCTGTGGGAGGGGAGAGGCAAAGCCAAGGGTGGGTTTGGTGGGTGGGGAGGTGGGAGAAGGGAGACAAAGTAAGGCTGGGACTGGTGGGAGATCCAGAGAACGAGGTGGTGTTTCAAGTGGGAGTATGTGCAGTGTGGGCTTTGCATGAGAAAGCTCCTGCTCCAAGGGCTCCTGGTCCAATCCAGCTCCAGATTAAGAAATTTTAATCTCCAGAGTGGAATTGATGGAGCCTGTGGAGACTTGGCTGACCAAGCAGATCGGGGTTGCTCTGCAGGCTGTGATTGCCCTGCTGGGGATCTCCAGCAGCCACTTCAGATATTTACTTTTGGGTGACTTTATCTTGAGTTGAATCCCTCCCTGTTAGACTCGGTGTTCATTCAGAAAGCAAAAGGTGGAAGAAATTGAGTTAAACTTGGATGTGTGAGTGCTCCATGTTTTAACTCAGCTTACTTAGGTTGTTTCCTGCTTGGAAAGTACCCCACTCCTCCACATCCTGATTGAAATTCCAGCAGTTAAATAGTTAAACACGGTGTGTGTGTAAAATCCATGTGTTTCTATAAATACCTCTCTTATCTCTGTAATAGCTTGGTTTGATGTAAATATTTTTAAATGTGCTTTTACATTAGGCTGGTTTTTATCCAGTGTGTGTGAGTGGAATTTGGAACTGGGCCTGGACTTAATGCTTCTGCTCCTCAGTGTTTCTGAACTCATATGGAAAATTCTGGACTTTAGTCTCCTGAGCATTTCTGCCAGTTTGGTGGGGTCTTCACTGGGCTGGGAATGCACTGAAGCCAGAGCTGAAGTGGAGCATTTTGCCAGCAGCTCTTGGACAACTCCATGCTGTTGGGAACATCATTTAGGGAATTTTTTTCGTGCGGGAGCAAATCCTTTGTTCACGGATCTGGAGTTTTCCTGCATTGCCAGCTCTGTTTTGGAGAACAAAATTCCTTTCAGAGGACATGTGATACGGAAAATGATTTCTGTCAAGCCAAGTTAGGAGCTGCATCCAGCTCTGGGGCCCCCCAACAGCAGGAGGACCTGGAGCTGCTGGAGAGAGTCCAGAGGGAGCCCTGGAGCTGCTCCAGGGCTGGAGCTCCCCTGGGAGAGCTGGGGGTGCTCACCTGGAGAGGAGAAGGCTCCAGGGAGAGCTCAGAGCCCCCTGCAGGGCCTGAAGGGGCTCCAGGAGAGCTGGAGAGGGAGTTCAGAGTGACAGGACAAGGGGAAAAGGCTTCCAACTGCCAGAGGGCAGGGATGGATGGGATTTCAGGAAGAAACTGTGGCAAAAACACTTTAAAAGGGGATTTTTTTTGGAGGAGTAGATCTGACTAAGCAAAGTATTTTTAAGAGTGTTACTTAGGATGAAATCCTGGGTCATTAATCTTTATAAATTCATCACCTTATAGAAGGAAGAAGTTTGCCTATGTGATATATTACAGTGTATTTAGGTACATCGCAGAATCCCCAAATGGTTTGCCTTGGAAAGGACCTTAAAGCCCATCCAGTCCCACCCCCTGCCATGGGCAGGGACACCTTCCACTGTCCCAGGCTGCTCCAGCCTGGCCTGGAATACTCCCACTGATGGGGCAGCCACAGCTTCTCTGGGCACCCCGTGCCAGGGCCTCCCTCACGGGGAAGGATTTCCTCTTAAGCTCCGATCTAAACCCGTCAGTTTGAGGAGCAGGCCTCATTCCCCCTTGTCCTGTCACTCCAGGCCCTTGCAAAGAATCTCTCTCCATCCTTCTCGTAGGTTCCCTTCAGGTCCTGGAAGGTCACAGCGAGGTCACCCCGAAGCTTTGCTTTTCCAGGCTGAACAATCCCAATTCCCTCTGCCTTTCCTCACAGCAGAGCTGCTCCTTCCCTCTGATCAACTTGGTGCCTCGTCTGGCACTGCTCCAACAGCTCAGCAGCAGCAGCAGCGTGCTCTGTTCAAGCACTCTGTGGCTGAGGTGAGGTTATGGGAAACATCCTCCCTGTTCCCTCCACCTTTCCACAGCGCCTTCCCGCAGTGTGCTCCACATTCCTGCCCTCACAAAAGCCGTGCTGGAAGCAGGGGCCTTTCTCTGGGATGTATAACTCGGCCCCTCTTCGCGGCGTGCCAGCCTTGTTTGTGTTGATGAGTGAATGTTCCCTGTGTACAGCCCGCAGATCACCCCGCTCCTGGAGTACGGTCCTGCTCAATGTACCTGGTTCTGATTAAGTGCATTTGAATTTGGGAGTGTGCTTAATGAGCTACACCTTTCACAGATTCTTTTGTTAATTCAGAAAAGCTGCCCGCTCTGATTTATGGCGCCAAAAGGGGTAAACTGCCATTAAAAGCATTAATTAGTCTTGGTTGGCTGCACAAAGAATAGAGTTGGTGTGAGCCAGTTTTTGATTTAGCCCTTTGATTTTTGCCTAAGCTTGTTAGAGGGTCTGTATCGCTGGCTGTCTCATGCTGGATTGTATAATTGGAATTTTGTGTGAAATTCTTGGGCTGAAGGAGCAAGAGCCAATTACAATCAATAAAGTTGTAAAGCAATTCGGCAGAACTTTGCAGATATTTTAGTAGAGAAATGCTCCTTTTTAACATGTGGAAGTGACAACTTGGGATTGTCAGACTGGCAGGAACAATATCCCGAGGGTTTGTTGTGAGCCCTGGGCACCCTTGGTAAACCTGAGAAAGGAAAATATTCTCAGGAGCCTTGGATTTGCCCGTTGTGCAGTGCTTCAGCTGCATGTGAATCCCAGAATCCCAGAATGGCTGGGGTTGGGAGGGACACCAAAGGTCATCTGCTCCAACCTCCCGGCTCAAGCAGGATCCCCAAGAGCAGCTAAATCAGGATTGTGCCCACAATCCTTGGGATTGTGGGGTTTGACTATCCCCAGGGAATAACAATAAAAAACTCCACACCCTCTCTGGGCAGCCTGTTCCCGTGCGTGGTCACCTCACGGTAAAGTTCTTCCTCTCGTTCAGGTGGAACTTCCCTCATTCCAGTTTCTTCCCATTGCCTCTTGTCCTGTTGTACCACCCAGCAGGGCCAGGTGGTAGCACTGATGGTTTTTTCCTTTTCCTCTACGTCTTTATCCATTTTCTACAGGCCACTGGGAAAAAAACCAAAAACCTCTAAGCCCTGGAACATTGTCTGTGTTGTATCCTTGGAAATCTTGTAACATTGATGAGCGTATTTCAGTGTATGGTAGTTCTTGTACCTCCCAATTCTGGCCATCAATTCTCCACACAAAAGTTTGAAAATTAATTGAAATGCAAATCATAGTCTAAGCTTTCTTTCCAGTAGACTTTCCATAATTATGCTTGACTGCAAAAGAACAATTCCATTGCTATAATTTTGGTAATTGCCCCTGGTCTGCCTGAGAATTAAGATTTCTCTCTGTATTAAGTTATATTTTCTCTTAGATATTATCACATTAACTGCTCCATAAAAAGAAGGCTGGATTCGGTTTTCATCCCAACTTGTCCTTAAGGAGCCAACAGTTGGATCCTCCAGCTCTGCCTTCATTTCCTGGCAGAACCAGAAGGTTCCTTCTCCCTTCCTTCTTCCTGCACTTGGAGAGGTGGTGGTGGTATCAGAGTACTGAAGTTTGGAGTACTGAACCGGAAATACCCTCTGGATGTTCAGGGAAATGGGAACTGCCTTTTAAAGGGCATTTTTAGCAAAAACTGGTTCCTAACAGCAGCACAAATCTGAAATGACAAATGTCCTCAGAGGCACGGAGGTATCTAAGGGCTGTATTCCCTCCTGCCTTCCCTGAACACATCCAAGTCCTTGGGCCAGTGGGTTTCCAGCGTCTGCTGTGTTTGGCAGATGGATTTTTGGGTAAGAGTGAAAGCCTTGGAGCTTCTGTTTAGTTTTTCACTCGCAGTCAGCGCATCCTTGGGCAGAAGTCCATCGTGCTGGAAGCACTGGAGTAGCCTGGGAAGTGTGAGTCCCCTGTCTCTTTACAGCCACAGCCTGGGCTTGGTTATTCCCATCTCCCACAAATGTTCCCGGCTTTGAATCTCCATTATTTGTTTTCCTTTCCCATTGAAGGAAGTGGTTCTTTCCAGTATGAGAAGCCTTAAATTGATTTAAATGCTTTGTTTGCCAAAGGAGCTCTTTGAAGTGGATCTTTCAAGTTTCTTATGTGATCTGGGATTCGATGAGACACATTTTGACCCAGCAATCTCACAGGGAGGAAGGGCTGCAGGGAGAAAGGGAGGATGGAAGTAAGAGAAGGAACCTTCTAGTCCTGCTAGTTTTGATCCTAACCCGCACGTTTTCAACGTTCCCTTTTAACACTTGACTGGTGCTGGAGCATCCAGACGTTACGGGGTCATCCGTGGGATCAGCAGGATCTCACTGGTCAGCTTTTCCAAGCATGTTTCCAGCATTAAGTCTCAAACTGGAAAGGTAATTCCCTCGGGAGACTTGACCTACTCTTGAAATTACTTTCTCCTGCTCTTGGAGCCTTTGGGTTTTATCCGGATGGTTTTTTCCTCCTCATCAAGGCAGCTGCTTTAATTGCTGTGACTGCCGGGCAGAAACCTCACTCGCAGTCTCACAGACCTCCTTTTCTTCAGCTCCTTCATAATAAAGTGGTTTCTGGAACAGGGCCAGGCCTTTAGCCCAAAGTGTCTTCTGGTTTAATATCAGACAAGGGACAGCACAGCCAGATTGCTTCCCTAATCCCTCTTCCCAGAGACAAAGGTGTCAGCACTGTCTAGACATTGGTGTTCCACGTTCTCATTCCAGGCTGAGGGTTCCCTCTCTCTCCTTTTCATCCCACATAATTGTCCTCAAAGCCTCCTAATCTGCCCCTGCTCAGTGGGTGAGATCCCCCATACAATTTGGGATGGATGTGTCCAGTTTGGGAGTAGGTGGTCTGCGCCCCTTTGGAGCAGAGTCAATGAAACAGGATGGGTGAGTTCTTGCTGCTGTACACACTAAGCATTTAAAATCTGTTTTTTTCCCATATTGATGCTGTGTCCAGTCAGGAGATATTACACAGCAGCTGTTCTTAAACTTTTATACTTCTTTTATAGTTACTGGACCATAGGGTTGAAGGACCCCCTTTCCCTGGGTCCATGCTGTGCAGCTTTTCCAAGGGGGAGTGGATCCTTACAAGCTACAGATTTGGAGTAGGAAAAGTACCAATTTAGCTGGTTTCCTGGTCTTTTGAAATTTTCCTTCTACTGATGGCAAGTTTTGACCTCTTCTTTCTTTGGAAGTGTTCTGCTGGGAAGTTTATCTAGTGGGAGATCATTAGGATCCTGTTTAGCCTTGGATGTGGTCTGGTTGTGGAATGGAGAGGAAGTTAGGTACAAAAAACTTGGGAAGACTGAAGACAAACTGATAGCAGAGCAAAATCACGAATTCTTTCTGCCCAAAGTTCTCTCTCCTTTTGGAGTTGGGTTCCTTACACACATTTATGATCCCTTTCTTGTATTAAAATGTGAAAATGGTGTTCTCCACCTCAACCAAGACCTCTGTCAGTCTTTCTGGCTGTCACAGCTGGGAACAAGGAGAATCGTCGTGTTTTGCGTGTTCTATACAGCTGAGTGTGTCATTTCAAGTTAAAAATAAGACATCTTAATGTCAAGATTGCAAGTTCAAAAAGCAGAACGGGGCTGGAAGTCAGTAACTGCACTTTCAGTTTGTTCTGTATTTATGCGAGGCCTTATCAGCAGGATTTCTGTCCAGGATTCTCTCCCTAAAAAGTCATTCATCCCTGAAAGGTGTCTTAATTAGGTAAAGGTAATTAATTACTTGTAACTTCAGCCACCTAAAAGTGAAGCTCCTTGTTTCTTCTCCAG
>VYZQ01042625.1:0-17983 GCA_013400655.1 Mystacornis crossleyi | reverse complement strand
TTTTTTCCTCCTCATCAAGGCAGCTGCTTTAATTGCTGTGACTGCCGGGCAGAAACCTCACTCGCAGTCTCACAGACCTCCTTTTCTTCAGCTCCTTCTTAATAAAGTGGTTTCTGGAACAGGGCCAGGCCTTTAGCCCAAAGTGTCTTCTGGTTTAATATCAGACAAGGGACAGCACAGCCAGATTGCTTCCCTAATCCCTCTTCCCAGAGACAAAGGTGTCAGCACTGTCTAGACATTGGTGTTCCACGTTCTCATTCCAGGCTGAGGGTTCCCTCTCTCTCCTTTTCATCCCACATAATTGTCCTCAAAGCCTCCTAATCTGCCCCTGCTCAGTGGGTGAGATCCCCCATACAATTTGGGATGGATGTGTCCAGTTTGGGAGTAGGTGGTCTGCGCCCCTTTGGAGCAGAGTCAATGAAAAAGGATGGGTGAGTTCTTGCTGCTGTACACACTAAGCATTTAAAATCTGTTTTTTTCCCATATTGATGCTGTGTCCAGTCAGGAGATATTACACAGCAGCTGTTCTTAAACTTTTATACTTCTTTTATAGTTACTGGACCATAGGGTTGAAGGACCCCCTTTCCCTGGGTCCATGTTGTGCAGCTTTTCCAAGGGGGAGTGGATCCTTACAAGCTACAGATTTGGAGTAGGAAAAGTACCAATTTAGCTGGTTTCCTGGTCTTTTGAAATTTTCCTTCTACTGATGGCAAGTTTTGACCTCTTCTTTCTTTGGAAGTGTTCTGCTGGGAAGTTTATCTAGTGGGAGATCATTAGGATCCTGTTTAGCCTTGGATGTGGTCTGGTTGGAGAGGAGGTCAGGTACCAAAAACTTTGAAAGACTGAAGACAAACTGATAGCAGAGCAAAATCACGAATTCTTTCTGCCCAAAGTTCTCTCTCCTTTTAGAGTTGGGTTCCTTACACACATTTATGATCCCTTTCTTGTATTAAAATGTGAAAATAGTGTTCTCCACCTCAACCAAGACCTCTGTCAGTCTTTCTGGCTGTCACAGCTGGGAACAAGGAGAATCGTCGTGTTTTGCGTGTTCTATACAGCTGAGTGTGTCATTTCAAGTTAAAAATAAGACATCTTAATGTCAAGATTGCAAGTTCAAAAAGCAGAACGGGGCTGGAAGTCAGTAACTGCACTTTCAGTTTGTTCTGTATTTATGTGAGGCCTTATCAGCAGGATTTCTGTCCAGGATTCTCTCCCTAAAAAGTCATTCATCCCTGAAAGGTGTCTTAATTAGGTAAAGGTAATTAATTACTTGTAACTTCAGCCACCTAAAAGTGAAGCTCCTTGTTTCTTCTCCAGGCTCTTCTCGGAGTTCAGCCTGGTCTAGTGGAAGGTGTCCCTGCTCATGGAAGGGGATGGGAGTGAGATGGGCTTTAAGGCCTCTTCCAGCCCAAACCACTCTGGGATTCTACGGAAACAAGCGGCACTCTACGTTTGTGGAGCTGCTGTTGCCTTGTCTTTGGGTTGGCCAGGTTCAAAAGGTGTTTCTTCAGCAAAAGTGCCTGAAAAGGGGCTGATTATTCATTGGAAATTAACAATAAAGACGTTTGCTGTCGTTCCCAGGTACTGCTCGAGGATTATCTTTGTCAGTTCATTAAAGGCTTGGATAGGGATTTACAAGCTGATAGCTTTGGTTCCTCTGGTGGACTCGGGCTGGAGCCCCTGAATATTTTGCATTTAATGTTGAAATAATGTGGGATTTTGGAGTGAGGAGCCGATTCTCTTGTTGGCTTAAAAAGGATTACAGGCAGAACGTTTGCAGACTGGGGACAGTAATTGAGTGTCACTGTGCTGTATGGGAAAACCACTGCAGCTCATTCACTGCGATTCCTCCCCTCCGTTTATTCTCTTCTTGGGGTGGAGCGATGACCCCAGAATGTCACCAGCGCACCCTTGGGCTCCCTTCCCCCAGCTGCCAGAGTGCAGGAATGGCAAATTCCCGTCCCCACGATGCTACTGTTAATCTGTAGATTTTACTGTTTGAAAACTTCATTTTCCTGCGGGTTATTTGGCACTGCAAGTGCATCAGCGGGATCTCTGTAGTGCAATCACTACAGGAATATCTTCCACACAAGAGGAAATGTGTGTATTCTTTTTTCTTTGAACAAAATGACAACTTGCTTTAAGAGGAAAAAAAGTTCCTTTCTCGACCTTAAGATGATTCGTTGGGGAAAAAAAAAAAGCTTTATGTTTTATGAAGGTTTTGTGTCTGTAGGATCCCAGCTGAATGCCATGTAGGAATTGACTGGTGCTAATGGTGATTAAAAAAAAAAAATCAGAATTGCTTGGACATGGGAGGCTATCAGTCAAATACTGCTTAGAGAAATTGTTGTGGTGTGCTGCCTTTAGCACCTCACCGAGGCGTGGGGATGGGCAATAATGCGAGCAGAGTGGGAAAGATAAGATCATCACTTTTCTCCTGATAATTTAACTAAATCAGATTATAATAGGAATATCTGTTGGTAAAATGAGAGGAGAAAATTATCCTTACACGTGCATTGTCCTTGCTCTCATTCCCCCGCTCCAGAGCTTGCTGCCAGTGCAGGGAGAGCGTTGCAGGATTCCCTGTGGCTCTGCCTTGCACTGTGTGTGTTTTTATAGAGTTCCTCCTCTTTTCTGCTCCTTTGATTCTGCTTTTTCCTCAGAAAGCCACACACAGAGCTGAACCTTCAGTTCTCGTCACCGTTGTCATCTTTTGTGCCATTTTCTTTATCCTTTTCCAGTCCCGCCTGTGAAATAGGTGTGGTTTCAAAAAAGAAACCCCAAATGCCGGGTTTGTGATCCGGTTTTTGTATCTCTCTGCTGTGGCTCACAAATGAGGGTCGGCCTCAGAACGGACACAAATGGGTTTTACTGGCTCTTAAATGTTTTTGCAGGCCGATGAATTTAAAGCAGAGGGAATTAAAATGTACAGGCGCACGCGGGAAAGGGTGTCCCGTATCTGCCCGGTGGGGCCCAGCAGTGGGACTGGAGGAACGGGCAGGAACCTGGACATGGGGCAGAACTGCTTCCCTGGGCAGTGGCCACACATGGAACAGATCACCCAGAGAGGTGTGGAGTCTCCTCCCTGGGGATATTCCAGAACCGTCTGGGTGCGACCCGCGTGCTCTGGGATGATCCTGCCTTTGCAGGGAGCTGGGACCAGAGGAGCCACTGTGGGCCCTTCCACCTTGACCCATCCTGGAATTCTGTGATCTGGAAGATTCCGGAGCTGAGTTCCAGGTGATTTTTCAAGAACCAAACCGGTTTCAAATGCCGCTCTTCCCTCAGATTGGTTTTTTCCAGTGGTGCCACCTGATCAAAGTAACTGAACCACCTCACCTGTGGATTTTAGAGAATCCACCTTGAGTTTGGGTTGGAAGGGACCTTAAAAACCACCCAGTTCCACCCATTCCATGGGCAGGGACACCTTCCACTGTCCCAGGCTGCTCCAAGCCCCAGTGTCCAGCCTGGCCTTGGACACTTCCAGGGATCCAGGGGCAGCCACAGCTGCTCTGGGCACCCTGTGCCAGGGCCTGCCCACCCTCCCAGGGAACAATTCCTGCCCAATATCCCATCTATGCCCCCCTTTTGGCAGTGGGAAGCCATTCCCTGTGTCCTGTCCCTCCATACCTTGTCCCCAGTCCCTCTCCAGCTCTCCTGGAGCCCCTATAGGCACTGAAATTTGACTCAGAAATGCTGTTAATTTGGGGGAAAAAAATTAGGTGCAGTGTTTCATGCATTTTTGTTAATCATTTGGCCGTTTGGTTTTCATTGCATGGATGCAAAAATTACAGCATTCAGTCAAGCATTCCAGAAGCCCCATCACAAGCGATTTTTGGATTGCCAAAAATTGCTTCTAGGGGATCTTTCTAAAACATCAGCCACTGCAGTAGGAGCAGGATTTATTCTTTTATTCAGCACGCACACGTTACCTTGCATCTCTCAGCAGATGATTTCACTCTGCACCTCTCTCAGGGCTCTCTGAATCTCCCAACTTAATTATGACCATTATGAATAATTTAATCTCCACAAACATTGCTTTTTCTCTTCTGTCTCTTTCCCAGTTTCAGCTGCTGGTCCCTGTCAAGGCTTTGGGAGCACCTTGCTGTCACCCTTTTGGGCATCTGAAAATCCCATGTTTAATGCCAGGCTGCTTCCTATTGCTTAGCTGCTGCCTAATCCGTAACATTCCCTTTTCCTATTGTCCTATAACTTTAATTTTTTAATGGTGTCACGCTGGGGCTTCTTTAAGTAGCTTTTTGAGGTGGTTTATTCCCCAGTTCTGGACTCTTTAGCCACAACTGAAGGATTTGGGTTGAGTTATTTTGCTTCCCATGCTGTGTCTGTTTATCTGAGTGAGGGCACTGCAGCATTCCAGCCACTTTGCTTCATGGGAAAGGAGACATTGGCTAATTCCATGGTAATCCTTAGGACACTTGTTAAAGATAAGGACAAGTCTTCTGCTGTTACACAGTGAGAGATTTGAATGTGATAAAGGATTTTCAAACACCTCACGGGCAGGGCATTCTAAGCTTTTCCTGACTTTTAAATTAAACAATATTTGGTTTTATTGGTTTCAGTATTTATTTGCTTTCTCTTCCCTCATGAAGTTCTCTGGAAATGCCCAGTCTTTCCATGCTTGTAAAGGACTAACCAGAGAGCAGAGCTGTATTTGCTATTTTGTACCTTCTAGCTTGTTTAAGGTATTCAGGTAGTTTTGTTTAAGCTCTCCTTGGTTTGGATTTTGACTCGTTTGCTTCCCATTATTTTGCTTTCCAGGGAGCATCCTCCTCCCTGCTCTCCTGTTCTCCCACTGGAGGTTCTCTCACATTCCTCAAGCAGACCACAGGCAGAGTCTGTTACCTTTAATGTCCCCACCTTTAGACTTTTCCTACATGAAATAATCCTTATTTTAAATCCTCCTGTGAACAGATGCAGATTTCCATGTCACCCTACTCATTTTAGAGAACACTGGCTGTTTCCCCATCCCAAATAAGATTTTATTCTTGGCAGGGAAGAGCTGAAGTGCTGTTTGTTTGCAGAATTTCCGGATGACTGACGGCACGCTCGGCCCTCGGAGTCCTCACGGTAAACACAGCTCTTGCTATTGGAAAAATACATCAGAAATCCCAAAATAAAGCAGGGGATGTACAGTATTCCCCAGTTAGGAACGCCACGTGTGGCTTTGGATGGTAGTTTATTTGATTCTGGGATGTAGGAGAAGTGATATCTTTCAGACGCCTTTCAGGGAGAGCCAGAATATCTTTTTTTTTTCCTTTTCCTACTCGTCCGGAAACACTTAGGAATGAGCAATTCCACCTGTTTGTCTTGTCGGTGGCTGTTTTCTCCTGGTATAAGGAAATCCTTCCCACTTGCATTAGACCATTATCTCCCACGGATGTGGAGCAGATTTCCATTTGCTGCTCTGGGCTGGGAAGGACATCGTGAGAGAAATCTGCGGGAAGTTGGGGAAAGGAAAAGAGAATTTGAAGTTCCTTAAGCAGCTGAACTGAGTGTTCTGACTTCGCCTTAGGATTCCTGATTTTTGGGGTTACTGTGGTGAGGATAACTATGGAAAATGCCACTGCTGGGGGTGAGAGCTGCTGCATTAACAATTTTATTTGGGGCTGGCAGAGCCTCTTGGTGCCGGTCGGATGCTGAACCTCAGGATGTCGGGATGTCTTTTGTAACTCTACCAGTGCTAAATCCCTCTCCCGGAATAACTCCCAGCTCTTTCACCTGTGCTTCAGGAAACCTTTGAAAAGGGAGTTGTCAGGTCAGATTGTCTTTCTTTAATAACTAGAAATCCCATGGAATTTCTTGGTAAATACCCTGTGGGACATGCTCCTGGTACAGGGACCCGGCAAACTCTGGCCTTGGAATAGCTCAAAAGCCCTAAGTAAATATGTTCTTGGAATTACATTTTAAAATTGGTTTTCATCTTTAACTCGTTTTGAAGATAAAACCTAATTATGAATATTAAATTCAGGTTAAAGAATCCAATTTTCTTGTAGTTCTGCATTAAATGAGCTGCCAGAACTCACCTGGTGGTGACAGGTTGGGAAGGAACATTCTCTGAGGTGGCATCACTAAACTGCAGACTCTAGGCTAAAACTGTATTTTAAACATTAATTTGTATAGAATGCAGGTCCTGTCTTTCAGAGAAAAAATTTAATTACCTCTCCCCTAGCTGGCCCTAACTAGGATGAGACTGCAGTGGAAAAGCAGGATTCATGCTTTGGAAAAAAAGGGGTGTTTGCCAGATTCTCATCTGAATTGTACAGAGCAGCTTTGGCTTTGAAATCAGCCGTGAGTTCACGGTGCCCTTCTACGGCTGAGCGAATGAAGGATGGATTTGGGCAGTGTTGTCTGTTTTTCTGGTGGTTCGTGTGGCACGGGCAACTGCTGAGCATCAAATCCAGTGGAAAATTCCTTCATGTGTTTCGTGTTGCTGGCAGTTCAGGCTGTGCTGGTTGATTTTGAAGTGGACATTGGAACACGCCTTGGCAGCAGTTACAAAGGACGGTGTTTACTGGTCATCCCAGCTGCTCTCATCCCAGAAAACATCAACTGTTCACGCTGCCCCAACCGCTGGAACACTTCTGGAATAGGGGGGCTCTTGGCAGCTGTCCCAAAGAAACCTCACCCTGTCCAAGGTGCCTTGGATAACGCCGAAATCCGAGAGATCAGGCGGAGTGAATTCCAACAAAGCTGGGACAGCCACGAGCCCTTTCTCAAATTGTAGCTGATTTCTGGGCCAGGGAACTCCTAAGTGGTGCAGCTGGCTGATTTGGTATGTTTTGGTCTTGTTTTACTGCTCTGAACCAAGATCACTTTGAAGAGAGTGAGAATTAATTGTAGCACCGCTGGATTAATTGCACACTGGAGTTCCTGCCCTCAGAGTTGCTAAAAGTTTGCTTGGATTGGCCCGGGAGCAGTGCAGCAGTCCCGTGGCATCCCTGTGGTCCCAAAGGCATTTTAGCAGAGGATTATTTCTCTATATGTGGAAAAACTTTTGGATGTTGAAAGAAAAGTGAAAAGGAGATAGACACACTCAGCATCTAAATACTTTACCCAACGTGCATCTTTTCTGCAATCATTAAATACCTTGAAAAGATCCCTTCCAACCCAAATCTGGGGATGATTCTGTGGTTCTGATAAGGAGGACTGGTCAGCTCTGCAGTTAATTACAAAGTCCAGTGGAAGCTGAATTGGTGCAATCTGATTGACCGTCTTAGACTCAGCTGCCTGAAAAGTTTCATCCCTTTATTCCAGTTCTCCTGAAGGCAGTTATTCTGGAGTCACTTAGTTGTGACATGACCTGGCTTGTCTCAAAATGACACTTTTCAAGAAGTTGCCAAATAGAGCCATCTGTTTTCTCATACTCTAATTGCTCATTCAGCCCAAACAGCTCCATGGATCCAAGGAAAGCAGGGAGTGAGAGGGGCCAAGGGTTGATGGGCTGTTCTGAAGCTCTCGCTGTGGATTAAGGCTCCAGGGCTCAATATCCCATCTGTCCCTGCCCTCTGGCAGTGGGAAACCATTCCTCTTGTCCTGTCCCTCCAGGCCTTGTCCCCAGTCCCTCTCCAGCTCTCCTGGAGCCCCTTCAGGCCCTGCCAGGGGCTCTGAGCTCTCCCTGGAGCCTTCTCCTCTCCAGGTGAGCACCCCCAGCTCTGCCAGCCTGGCTCCAGAGCAGAGGGGCTCCAGCCCTGGAGCATCTCCATGGCCTCCTCCTATCATTTAGGAGTAGCCAGATTTCTGTATTTTTCAAAGCAGACCTCTGTAATTTCTTCCGAGTTTTAAGTTTCTGAATATTTTTAACGTGGTTCCAATGCTGTGAACAAGAACTTTTTACTTGCTAACCTGTGAATTTGCAGTGATCACTGAGAGAGGTGTGAAAAGCACAGTAAATCACACTTAAAATAAAAGAGGGTGGATTCTGACCAGATATTGGAAACAAATTCCTCCCTGTAAGGGTGGGGAGGCTCTGGCACAGGGTGCCCCCAGAAGCTGTGGCTGCTCCTGGATCCCTGGCAGTGTCCAAGGTCAGGCTGGACGGGGCTTGGAACACCCTGGGACAGTGGAAGGTGTCCCTGCCCATGGCAGGGGATGGCACTGGGTGAGCTTTCAGGTCCCTTCCCGCCCAAACCACCCTGGAATTCTATAGCTCTCCTTGTCCTCTTACTGAGTCCAGGCCTGGAAATGTCTTTGTGGCATCTCTGGGTGAAATACTTGCTCTTGGCATGGTACTGCTGATCCAGCCAGCCAAAAGTTACAGGAGAGTGGAGCTGGAAAAACGATCCCTCGTTCTGCAGGTCTAGGGATCCATAATGATTCATCTTCAGGCAGTTTGCAGCTGAGGGAGCAGAGCAAGCCCTGACAGTTGCTGACAGTGAGAGTGGGGGAGCTGCCAAGGCACAGGCAGTGGCATTCCCTGGATTCCCTGGCTGGAAGGCTTTCCTCAGCCTCCCTGCTGAAGAGAGGAATAAGTTTTTAGATGCTTGAAGGGCCTGCTCAGTGCAGCTCTCCCGACTTCCTCTCAAACCAGACCTTGGACTTCGTGTATAATGTCACCTTCAGGTGTGTAGCTTCCAGTTAAACCAGTGCTTGTGCTTCACTGAGATCTACATTCCTGATTAATTGCATGGGTTTCCCCCAGCAAAGGTTTCATGAGACAGTTCAGGAATCCTGACAAGTTTAATTTGATGGAGCAGCTTTGGATTAACCCGAAACCTCCGGTAGTTGATGTTCTTGTGTTGATTGGTGATGGCTCTGTCAGGAGATTACACAGACCCATATGAAGCTAATGTCAGGAATATGTAGGATGTATGGGATATGGACCAGCAGATCACCTCATTAACCCAATCACCCCAAAATCCTGGTCAGGAGGGAGCCAAACGCACCCCAGCTGCAGCACAACTTCCAGCCCTCTCCTGGGAAGTGAAATTCGGGCACAGACATCAGGTTGCACCAACCCAGAGCAGGGTGAGGTGTGTAATTGCTGCGAGGCTGAGAAAGAAGTGACATGCTGCCATAATTAACAGCCACTTAATGGAGTGATTTGCCCAGGATTTGTGCAGGATACAAAGCAGCATGTGCGGAGAGCATCCAGCGAAGGAGCTTTGCGGGAAGTGATCCGAGGTCGTGGGCAGAAGCTGCTGGAGCAGCTGTGAGCCTCTTTTTTGGGGAATGTTGAGAGTTCCCAAACCTTTCCAGGGCTGCACATGCTCCCTTCTTCTCATCACTCCTGGGAAAGTAAACCCTGGAGTTCCTGCTGTTCGTCTGAAGCCCTACTTTGTTTTTTGAGCAAACACTGCACAGCCTTTAAAAGCCCAACAGAACAGGATGCTTTTTCTTTCCTGATGAAAGCAAGTGTTAAATACTGGATTACAAGATGGGAAATGGAGTTGTATTTTTATGTGGCTCTTTTGTAATTCCAGGATTATGTTTAACAAAGATCCTCTTCAGCTACACCAGTATTTCATTCCCTTTGGATGCTGGTGACCCCAGGGCTTTCCTTACCACGTTAAACTCTCCGAGACAGAGTTCTTCGCTCTATATTCGAGATGGAATTTCCTTTTTCTGCTTCTTAGTATTTTGTTAACCTATTTTAGGAGTGATTCCTCTGGATTTATACCAAATATAGCTGCCGTGACTCAGCCTCTGTTCCTGGTTTTGGACTCAGAGATGCACTTGCTGCTTTTGCATTCCCTCCACCTCTGTAATTTCCCCCTCTACGTTTCTAATCCGGTCCCCCTGCGTTCCTCAAGGAGCTTTCTTCAGTTTACATGGCTTTCCTATTGATCCCAGGATTTTCAAGATTGTCACAATATTTTACAAATTAGCATCAGAGGAAGAATTCGGCACAGGGGATAGGACAAGGGGGAATGGTTCTAACTGGAGGAGGGTCAATTTACATTAGAAATTGGGAAGGAATTCCTGTCTCTGAGGGTGGTGAGGCCCTGGCACAGGTTGCCCAGAGAAGCTGTGGCTGCCCCATCCCTGGAAGTGTTCCAGGCCAGGTTAGACAGGGTTTGGAGTAGCCTGGGATCGTGGAAGCCTTCCTTGCCCAAGGCAGGGGGTGGCACTAGATGAGCTTTAAGTCTCTTCCAACCCAAAGTCTGGGATTCCGTAATGCACCGTATCCAGCTGGCTGTTAGACTGCCACAAAGCCCTCAGCTGGCATTTTAGTGTACAAGTGGCAGATCTGGCACTGCAGTGTTCTTCTGCTTGCTCTGGAGCTCTAGGGAGATCCTGCTTCCCCACATGGCACCGGTGGAGCAAAGTTCCTCGGGAGCTCCCTGCCCAGCACGGCCTGTCCTCTGCTGGAGCCGTGGTGGGGCCCGTGGCCTGGCTGGAATCGGTCACTCATGGAGCACATTGTCCAAGAGCCAGGGGATGAGACAGGCCGCACACAGCGGGATGTGCAAGGCTGGAGAGGCACGGGGAGCTTGTCAGTGATGCCCGAATTCCAAGGTGGTTCAGGGGCTGATGAGGATTTTTTGGAGTGCCCTCTTAATTGCTGGTAATGGGCAGCACAGCCTGAGCTGTTCTGTCTCGTGTTCAGTTCTCTGTTTCCCTGCTCTGATGTCTGCGGAAGATTTTCAGGATCAGATGGCAGCAGTGAATTGCAAATCAGGAGGATTAGCATTTGTATCAAACATGCTCCAGCAGAAGGAGATTACAAGTCCTGGGTCAGCAAGAGCTCAGGAGTGTAGCTGTGGAGGGGATGGGAATTCTGCTCCGTTCCTTCTACCAGGCTGCCTTGACACATCATAGAATGGTGGAATATTCTGAGCTGGAAAGAACCCACAAGGGCACAGACACCCCAACAACCCCACCCTGTGCATCCTTGGCAGCGGTGTCCAAACGCTCCCGGAGCTCTGGCAGCCTTGGGGCTGTGCCCGTTCCCCAGGGAGCCTGGGCAGTGCCCATCTGGGTGAAGAATCTTTTCCTAGTAGTAGTATTTTGCTTCTGCCAAGGTGTTGTGTTCTCCTGTGAAAATGCAGAATAAAATCCTTTCAAAATGTCGTCCAGTCCTTCAGTATCAGAGCTCCCTTTCTCTTTTCAGCCAGCGACAGGTATTTTACATCAGATAAAAGACCAGGAGAGGTGCAGGCACACGTTTCATGTTTTTAGAGCTGCTTTCAGTGTTGGCTGAGCTGAACAAAGGAGGGATCAATGGCAGCTTCACCTCAGCTCATCCACACCGAGTTGGAAATACCTGCGGGCTGGTGTTCGTTTAAAAACCAAGAGTGGGAGCAGGGGGAAACCTGGGCTTCCTCTGCCAAGGGCTTAACCACCCACAGAACACACACAGGAACTGCTGCCTGTGGCAAACAGGCTGCCTGAGGGGGAAATTAAAAGTACCACCCTGAACCCCTTTGTAATTACATTTCCATAGCCCTCAGCCACACTGGGAGGACAAATCTGACACTGTTGTGCTGATACCAAAATCTGGGCACAGCTGGGTTTTAGTTTCCAGAGAAAATGGAGGGGTGTGAAGTGCATCTTCCTCTCCTTGTTTTGTGTATCTTCCATCTTCCTTTGGAATTGCACTGGGGGTGTTTTGCACATTGAGGGATGCTGGTGGGATGGCCCAGCCCCAGCAATGCCAGTGAGGAATGCTGGTGGGATAACACATCCTCAGTAATGCAGGGACACCTGTGCCCTGGGCAATTCGTATGGAAATACTTTATGGAGCATCATTCACTGTGCTCTGATTCTAAATACAGGCACCATTCTGTTTCTGTTTGTGTGGGTAAAGAAATGAAAATACGAGATATATATTGCAAATGTGATTAAATGCGTATTATTAATTGAAAATGAATAACCAGATTACTTTATAGTTATTGAAAGAAGTCAATTTGGGGAAAAAATAGAGAGAAAGAGGGGACCTTGGGGAAGTGTCTTGCTGTATAACATTTGTTTTTTCTGTGGTGTTTATTCCCAGGCTCTCCAGATCGTAGAGGTCGTGGCTACTCTCACAGAGTGCCCTCCTTTTCTTTCCCTCAAGGACATTTTTTTCCCTCCTGTTGCCTGGCAATTCCTGTGAAGATTGCCCAGGCCCTGCCCTGTGCTTTCCCTGTGTTCTCTGTGCCGGTCACATTGTCCAACATCTTAGGACTGCACTTCCAGAGGATGCACATCCAGCCTGGTTTCTGTCTTACCCGCGGCGTGTGCTGCCCACTGGGCTGCTAATTATATATTTAATTCTTTCTGGATCCCCTGTTCGTTCTTCCTTGCTGTTGGAATCATCTCTTAAAGCTGAATTAATCGTTGAACAGAAACCAGGAACTCGTTTTCTGTTGTTTATTAAGGAAATAAAAAACATGCCACCAGTATTTCACAAAACATCTTCTGGGAATACTGAGTTTATTTTCCAAGCATGGAAAAAAACTTGTGAATTCATTAAAAAGTAGAGTGATTAAAAAAGTAGAGTAAGATTAAAAAATCTTACCAAAATTAGTCCCCTACCAGACTGGGGTTTTTATCACAGTTATTATCAATTTGGGCATTGTCAGAGGATAGAGAAATCTGGAGAAAGGAAATCTGTCTCTTGAGTAGGTGATATGCACCTGTTGTATGATTGATAGAGTTCATTTAAGATGAAAATTGAATTGTTAGGGAGAAATGATGGCAGAAAAAAGCCTTATTATGTACAGAGATGAGGCTTATCAGCATGAAAAGAAATGTGTCACAAATTGGTTGCAAATCAAAGGCCTGATTTTTTTTTTCTTCTTTTTCAAAAAGGCACAAATAAGGGTGTGCACTGTAAATCATGGAATTGCTGTGTAATGTGTGCTGGGATCTTTTGTGCAATATAAAAAGGCTTTTTCTCTGTAGATTTAAAATATGAAGCTGTGAGGCTACAGACAACTCTGTGTACTTAAACCAGGTGGGTTTATTCTGGCTACACCTGAGTGTGTTGTAAAATCAGCACTGAATTCTAAGAATAATTAAATTATCAGTCATAGGTACAATCATGGAATTGTTAAAGTTGGAAACAGGCTCCAAGAACATTGAGTCCAAATGTTCCCCTGGCACTGCACCAAGAGAGCTGGAGAGGGACTGGGGACGACGGGTNAGAGCTGGAGAGGGACTGGGTCAAGGGATGGAGGGACAGGACACAGGGAATGGCTTCCCACTGCCAGAGGGCAGGGCTGGATGGGATATTGGGCAGGAATTGTGGAAAGGAATGGGAGGGTGGGCAGGCTCTGGCACAGGGTGCCCAGAGCAGCTGTGGCTGCCCCTGGATCCCTGGCAGTGCCCAAGACCAGCCTGGATGGGGCTTGGAGCAGCCTGGGACAGTGGAAGGTGCCCCTGCCCATGTAATGTGTGGAACTGGGTGGTTTCCAGGTCCCTCCCAACCCAAACCATTCCATGATTTTGTGATTGTTTAACCTACACACGGGTGCTGAAGGCCTGGTTGTTCAAGTGGCTCCTCAGCTCCTTGACCTTGCGGCCAGGAGGAATCGACCTGAGATGAGTACAGATGTTCACGTGGGAAGGCCAATATTTGCTTCAGACTGAGCTTTTCCTTTCAAACATTTCCGAGAGACTTCCAGGACTTTTTAAACTGTTTTTTTTGCTGTCAGCACTCACCATTATTTTAAGGAAGAAGGGAACGGGTGCTCTGCAATTCCTGCCATGCCATTCATTCCCCAAACCGGTCATATCCCCCTGATTGAAAACAAGGAAGCAAAGCTGGGCTTTCCAGACATCATAGGTTGGGGATTTAGTAGTTCTTTTTTTTTGTCATATAAACTGCAAGCTGTAAGCTCCTTCAAACTTCTCTTCCCGCTCTTTAGTTTGGGAAGGAATGTCCAGAAATCTGTGAAAAGTGTTAATTGTTGACTTGCTGTGGCCTTTCAGCCCTTTCCTTTGTGTTGCTGCAAAAGCATTCCTGGTTTTGGCTTCCTGGGCTGGGTGTATTCACTGGAAACCTGAACGAGTGTTTAGGTGAATAAAAGCACTGCAAAATCCTCTGTAATGGCAGGCTGGGAAATTCTTGGCTTTAACAGTGGTTATGAAATGAATATGCTAATTGAGTGCATATTGCACGTGTTAGAGAATCATGCCATACATGCACTGATTATTGGCTGCTGTCTCTTACACCGTGTCTGCCACTAACTGCTGCTAATTCCCGTGTGGAATGTTTGACTTGTGTTTGAGGCCCAGGACAGCTTTAGAGACATCCGTAGCCTTCATTTAAAGATTTCTATCGTGGTCATCCGTGCAGGCTTGCTTTCTGTTGTGCTGGTTATGTGTTGTTTTGCTGTGTATTTGTGCAGGATTAGGCTCAGAGTCTATGTGAGAAATGCCAAGTAGGACAGATTTCCAACAAGATACGAGTTGGATAAATACTAGAGCAGAAGGGCATAGTAGCAGGATCATGGAATCTCAGCCTGGTTTGGGTCGGGAGGGACCGTAAAGCTCATCCAGTGCCACCCCCTGCCATGAGCAGGACACCTTCCACTGGCCCAGGGTGCTCTGAGCCCCCTCCAGCCTGGCCTGGAAGGATGTCAGCATTCCTGGGAGGGAGAAGGATGCTGAAAGATGGTCCTTCTGCCCAGGAGCACGGCACAGGTTGGTCATGGAGACCGTTGGATTTGGGATGCGGTGACCAGGCAGCGATCCCCACCAGCACTGCCTAACCTTCAGGAAAATGGTGCCAAGCTGTTGTGGGCACCGAGCTGTAAAACACCCGATCTCCCCCTCCACTTGAGTGTTTCTGAGAGCTGGAAGTGATGAAGTGAGTCTTTAACATTTAAACCGACTATTTGATTTTGTCTTTTCAGTTTGAGCAATCCTTGTTTTGAAGGCTTGTAATAATAATTGCAACACCGGTGCCTTTGGGTGCACATCCCTGTTTTCTTTGAGCCTGCTCTATCCCGTATTTCCTTAGGAAGTTAAACCCCTGCCTGAGCTCTGCCTATGACTGTTGTGAATTTCTTAATTTCTTAATTCGAGTTCTGTTTGTTCATCACTTGGCAGCTTTCCCCCCAAAAGTCAGCAACTTCTTTTGCTTATTTTTCAAGTGGTACCGAGTTGCCCCATGTATTTTCTGGGTTTTGGTGGTCCTTAATAGCACAGGGCACATCAAGCCCAGCATAAATCTGGAGTCTGTTTTTCTCCTTCCACGTAGCTTGGTTTCCAAATGGAGTGAGGGAATGCCAGTGTCTGCCTGTCCTATGGATGGGAAAGACTTTCAGGCTCCTGGGCTTGTTAACACAGTGCCTCTTGCCAACACGAAATTACAAAAAGACGATGATAAACAAACTTCTTGCCAAAGCTCCCTTTCTGCTGACAGATTTAGCCTGGGCCCTCCTTCATCTTCCCTGGTACTGCTTTGTTTCAGAACAAAGATTCCAAAATATTTACGGAAGAAGGGACTATTAGGGAGGATTGATCCCCTCCGTTTGCACTATTCGTCTTCCTGTTTCCCAGTCTCTAAACCCTGTCTGGGTCCATCTGTCAGCAGGGGCAAAAGAAGAGAAGACAGGACAGGGAGGGATTTGCTGTGCTGCCTGATGGGAAAGTGGGGCTGGAGCTGCTCCTCAACCCTGCCTTGGGTTTCCAGTCTTGACCAGAGAAGAAATTCCAGAAGTGACCAGAAAATAGCACCTGGGAGAAGGTTTTTAGAGAGCAACGAGGCACAGCCGTGGCTGGAAGTGACAAATTATAGCCAAAACCTGCAGCACAGTGGGTTTGACCAGATAAAGCCCAGGGAAGCCTGACCCATCTGTCATTAAAAGGACATCTCTGCCCTCATCTGATTTTAATTCCAGGAATATTGTATTGCTGATGTGCCAGCTTTGTATGGTGTGATCAACTCCCAGACAAATTTAGATCTTTATCCTGTTGGAATCCGTGGGAAGGAGTGATGTTTTCAATATTCGGGATATGGCTGCAAAGGGATTCTCCCATTTTGGGGGGGAAAATTGTAAAAATGGAGGGAGGGTAATTAGTGGTAGTGGTTGGAAATTTTGGAGCAAAACATAAATTAAAGCTCGTCTTTGAGGATAATGGGATAGAAAATACGTGTTACACCTGAATCTTGGTCCTGCCAGTATGGTCTGGTTTCCCTTAGAATCGTGGAATCATGTAGATTGGAAAAGTCCTCTGAGACCTTTGAGTCCAACTGTGAACCCAGCACTGCCAAGGCCACCACTGCCCCCTGTTCCCTGAACACCTCCAGGGATGGTTATTCCACCTATTCCAGTGCTTCCAGTGAGCTCACCCTTGAGCCCACTGCTCTCCCACATCTTCTCTGCGTCTGTAAAACAGAGCCAAAGAGGTGATCAATTATTTCATATTTTTAAAGAGCTTGGAAGAGGGGAAGATTATATTTATTAGTGTCATAAATTGTCTTTTTATGGATATTAATTTCGTGTCTGGTTGTGCTGTCTGACTCCTACAGTGCAGCTTCTCGTAGCAGGAGCAATGTTTGGCTGGGAGAAAGGTCTAAAGCAGCTCGAGAAGGCTCAGATAAGAAAGATAACTCAGAATATTTTGTTTGGTTTGTTTGTAGTGACTGGGTGATGTTGTGGGAGAGATGTTTGTAAGCCAGGCTTTTCCTGATGGCCAACCCAAATCTCCCAAGGCAGTGCTTGTGGAAAGGAAGGAGCAGAGAGAAGTGTCTTCAAGCTGCGTGTTCCAGGAAGCTTTTTCAGCAGAACATCATGAAGTAGGTAGGGAAGATAAAAGAATGGAGATAATCAGCTGGAGGAGGCCGTGGCTCAGTCGGAGAGCACCGTGTACAAGAGTACAGCAGGGTTCATCTCCAAAGGGAAAGTCAGCAAGGCCTCAAGTCAGAGAAATTAATAGGAATATATCAAGGAAGCCGTTTGAGAACTGCTGAGAATGGTTTGGGACACACTGGGGCAGATGTGTTAGATCTTTTTAAAAAGTACATGTATTTATTGGTTACCTGCTGGTGAAACCCATCAGACTTGCAGATAAAAAGCTGGGAATTTGCAGCATGGAATTCATCTGCGTTAAGACATTTTCTTTGGAAACAAGTTAGTGTAACCCCAGCTGTGGCAGAATCTTTTGGCTTTTCTCATTCTGAAATTTCTTGGGGGGGAACTGGTTCAAGGGCAGGTTGGACGGGGCTTTGAATAACATGATCTGGTGGAAGGTGTCCCTGCCCATGGCAGGGGGGTGGAACTGGATGAGCTGAAGGTCCCTCCCAACCCAAACCAGTCTGTGAGTCTGTGATTCAGTCATTTCTCATTTATTTAGGCTCAAAGGGGTGTTTGTGTGAGCTCTGCCTAATTCGAATAGGCAAACACAAAGTCCAGGTATTTTGCCACCCACGTTCAGGTTTGCCTGTGCAACCAGTGACCCCATCTTCCTAGTCCTTTTCAGGGAGGACAGGGATCTCCTTTACTATATTTCAGTGTGCAGTCTAGCATATTAAATGGGATTAATAACTGAATTACCATTTTTTGATCCTCTGGCTTTTAAGCAAATCGTAAACTTCCGCAAACGAAAGGTCGGGATTTTTCCTGCCTCAGCATTTATTTTTTGGGCTGTCTGAGGTCAGCAAATTCCAAAGTCAAGAGCTGCTTTGTGCTTATAAATTATCCATTTCATTTTTCATACAATGAAGACAGAAGGGCTTGTTGCTGTTAGAGATGTCAGGCTTTTCTTGATTGGAAGTATGCGGGTTTATTTAATTCTTTATCTCAGAGGAGGCAATAGGTGATGGGAATGTGGCTCCTTAGGGTTTTGTCTCCCAGGACACTCTGCTGCGTGTCCTCAGTGAAGAGCTGAGTGCTCCTGTCCTGCTTTGGAGGCGGATCTGATGGAAGGTGCTGTAAATTTTCAGGATCAGCTTTGTTTTCCCTTTGCTGGTTTTTGAGATCAGGAAGGTCAAGTGCTGCAATGAAATCCCTCACTCCAAGGCATTTGCATGGGGTTTAGTTCTTTCCCTCTACCGGGGAGGTTGGCATCAGCTGGGAGAGCTGGGGGTGTT
>VYZQ01042619.1:0-12411 GCA_013400655.1 Mystacornis crossleyi | reverse complement strand
ACCCCGAAACTCCTCCCATTTTATTTTGCTTTGTGCTGACATGAGTCTGACTGTGTGTGAAAAGATCCATACTATGGTATTTTGTTTTATCTCCCAGTACTCCCCATGCTGTCTGTTTAGTGGACACAGCCCTGGAGTAATAGGAAGCAGAGCTTTGGTGTGTTCAGAGTCCCGTTAATTTCAGAGGACTGTGTTTTCACTGTAGCCTTTCCTTTTGCTTTGTCTGGTAGCATGGAAATTGTGATATTTTTGTCTCATCTCACTAGAACAAAGCTTTTTTGTAGATGACTTTGTAATCACCAGTTTGCAGTGATTGGCAGCTGTAACTTAAAGACCTATTGAATTATTCAGGTAGCATCGAATGATGTCTAACTGCTTAATAATATTTTTGTCTGGAGCACACTGAACATGCATTTCAAAAAGCTGCATTCATGTCTAATCCATTCATTGTATGGTTTTATTTTTTTGTCAGCATACCCAACCCAAAGGATAAAGTGGCAGTACCCTGCCTACTGTTGCTGGCTCTGTTTCTGCCCTTCAGATTAAGAGAGAGGAAAATATAGCATCAATTTGTCAACATATCAAGAGTATTAATACTCACTTTCATCACTAAGGCCTTCGAAATCGTGGTTTAAAGCCTGTTATTGTTTCTAAAAATGTAAAACCCACTTGGGTTTGAAAGTTTGAGAGACAAGAAGATCCTTCAGAGCTGTATCATGACAAGTCCAAAGGCAGAAAGAGAGCAAGGAGGAAGATTTATTTTGTTGGGTTTTGTCTGTTTTTTTTTTTAACCTGACAGTGTTGAACTCCTGTCTACAAAGAACCTGTGCAGCTGGGTCTCATGTTATAGAAAAACATATAATTGCATTACACCACATTATGTAGATGATTTGCCATACCATAGTTTTAAACGTATGTTTATTCTCATGGATGTTTCATTATTTTTTTTTGCTCAAACTAAAATTGGAATTCTGATATGTGACCATAGAGAGGTGGTTGTGGTAGGAACCCTCTAAATCCAGTGTTTTGCATATGTGGCTATACAAAAGGTTCATCCAAAATTTAAAACTGTCCAGAGAAAGTTTAGTTCTCAGTATCCATAATTTAGATAGATTATTATGGGATTAGGTATAGATTATTAAAATACCTTCGGACCCATTTTCATAGACTCCTCGTTGCAATTTTCTCTAAACTAATTATCTGGATTTTGATATGCCTTAATGTTACTAGGCATTTACTGTCTGGTGAGCCAGAGCCTTAAAAGGAACCAGTTCAGCATCTAAAGCTTTCTCCCTGACTCAGTGAAGGATTTCCTGTGGGTGGATCCAGTAGCCAGGGATTCAGGAGGGTTTTATTTTAGCGTTTTATTTTTAGTGTCTTTAGATCTTCAACTTGTGAGGAGACAGGGAGAAATACATGCATACAGGACAAATACATGCTTCTCAAATGACTCTCCTGTAGTGTCGCTGGAGAAATGGTCAGTGTCTGAGTCTCTCTTCTGGAGTGCCCTAACCATTAATGTACAGTCTCAGGCTTTTTTTTGCCAACTTGAATTGACACGTTTCCACAGGGTACCACCACTTCAACAGATGTCAGCTGAAGTCAGCCCCATGCTAAACTGCCTCCTGGTGAGAACATCAGCTAAAGGTCTGGGTGGAGATCACCAGATGACCATCATGTCTGCTGTTTGTTCCTTTTATCAGGCGTCTTGTGAATTGTCATCTACATTCAACATAGCAGACTTGGACAAGTTATCAGTAGACTCTCCTACTGTAGAGACATCCCATCTCTCTGCAGGACTTGTTTCCTGCACAGAAGACTTAGCTAACATGGTTCTATGTCAAGGAGTTAGCAACTGCCTCTACCTTTAGCAGTAAATTCCTTATATTTCTACTGTGGAAGACATTAATGAAACTGCTGGTTTTGTTTTGGTTTAAAGGAAATCTATTCATTTAGTGAAATTAAAGTCTTTAAGGATAGACTTGTCCTAAATTTAAATTGATAGGACACTATCTAAGCACTCACAGGAGAGAATAACATTGAAGTATTGCTTTAAGCTTAGAGAAAAAACATCAAGGCATTTTTAAAGTGCGTCTCGCATTCAGAAACATTGTGAAATATATCTACTTTAATAGATGTGGACAAAAATGCCTAGAAGTAAGAATATATTCATGGGGTTATATACATAGTTATTACTTTAAACCTACTGNAACAGCAGTAGAAAGAACAACTTTATTTGCTTAAGATGGATCACTGTTTTAATATATTAAACAGTGCCACAGTGATGGTTTCTTTCTTTTTATGAATTGAGTCCTATCTCCTTGTGCAATGAGATAGCCCAGCTATTCTCCCTTCACCTGTGTTGGAACATTTTCTCTATGTAAACTGNTGCTTGAGCTAGTCAAGTGACAATGAAATGAAGCTAGAATCACACCTCAGTGCATTAGAGTAAGTGGAATATAGATATAGGGAAATTGTTCCATTAGTTGAACATATTATTATGCCTATTTTGCAGGTGGAATGCCAAAGAAATTAGTCAAGTNAAGCAAATAAAATATCTTTGCCTGCAGTTCTGGCTGATATGTGTAGTTCTTACATTGCTGGATTCATTGCTATTAGTAGTGTGAGTGAGTTTTCTGGGAAAGGAACTTCTACTTAGACCATTTTTTCTTTTGGAATTGCATTGCTTCTTCTAATAGAACTATATATGGAGTCCAGATATTAGGCATTACTTTTATTGCTAAGTATACATATTTATAAGACTTACCAGAAAACAGAATCCCACTTGAAAAGCTAGATTTGCCAACATTTACTTTGAAGTGATACATACTTCTAGGATTCTATACATAGGATGAAAATTAGGAGTACTTGTAAACAGTTGCCAGCTGGAGGCAATGATACCTTTTTTCTTTTCCTCCTATATTCTGTGTACACAAAGCTACGTAATCTGTCAGACAGATAGTCTTGTAATGACCTTTGGCAAATGCTTATTTTTCATGGTGGCTGTCGTACATTATAAACGGTTTATCTTCAATTGTAATGCTTAAAGTATTTCTAAATCTACCACCTGTTATCAGTAGATTGGAGAGGAGAAACATTTTTTTCTGAAAATGTGTTTTAGACAAAAATAATGCTATAAAAGGGATGTCCTGTGAAGCTGCAGCATCCAAGGTTATACTACTTCTTGCTACTTTAAACAGAGTAACAAAATTACTTCACTAAAACATTGCAAAAATTTTTGGAGAAAGGATGTTTGCACTTTCATTAGGCCTGTTGATAGATGCAAGGTGCATGCTTTTAGACTTGTGTCCTTTTGGAGCTAATGAAAGGATGCTGAGCCNGATATTAAGACAACTGCCAAGAGCCTTGTAATTTTCAAACTTTAAATATATAGGGGAAAGAGACAGACTTCGAAGTAATGTCATGTCTTAGCAGTGTAGCAAAGTTGTACGGTAACAGAGCAATTGTAACTGTCTCAGCATTTCTGATTCAGTCTCCGTAATNGATACCTTTTTTCTTTTCCTCCTATATTCTGTGTACACAAAGCTACGTAATCTGTCAGACAGATAGTCTTGTAATGACCTTTGGCAAATGCTTATTTTTCATGGTGGCTGTCGTACATTATAAACGGTTTATCTTCAATTGTAATGCTTAAAGTATTTCTAAATCTACCACCTGTTATCAGTAGATTGGAGAGGAGAAACATTTTTTTCTGAAAATGTGTTTTAGACAAAAATAATGCTATAAAAGGGATGTCCTGTGAAGCTGCAGCATCCAAGGTTATACTACTTCTTGCTACTTTAAACAGAGTAACAAAATTACTTCACTAAAACATTGCAAAAATTTTTGGAGAAAGGATGTTTGCACTTTCATTAGGCCTGTTGATAGATGCAAGGTGCATGCTTTTAGACTTGTGTCCTTTTGGAGCTAATGAAAGGATGCTGAGCCTAAGAGCTTTTCCTTTTTTTTTTTTTTTTAGCTATTATCAATTGGTGTTAGGAAAAAGAGAGAGATACTGCTTCATCTTGAGAAAACTTTCCCTTCCCTCTATTAGAGGTTATGATATTTGATGTATTTTCTGCTTTCATCCTGGTTGATGAAAACAGTATTTCCCCTACCCAAACCATATGGATAACAGCTACTGCTTTATAATAATTCTCCTATTACTTCAGGAGGATGCACAGCATCCCGCTTGTGCATAAAATGTGCAAATATATTACAATTGCAGAAGAAATTCATTGTTAAGAGATCTCCCAGGCTTGGAATCAAATTGGAAACTGTCTAAATGGCTGAATGAAGGGCTTTGTATTAAAAAGGCCAATCCCTGTGCTAATACGTGAGCGAACTCCTAAGCAGGGACTGTAATTCTGTACTGGTATTGAGAGGCATCGCTCTCTCTGCTTACTATGGCAGACTGCACTGGGGCTGGAGCAGTCCTCTGCATGAGCAAAGGAGTCATAAGTTAGCCCTTAGCAAGTAATCCAGTATCAAATGGGTAATTCATCTGATAAATTTAGCCTCTCTATTTGCATTTGCAGTGTTCATGAGCCAATTTGTTTCCATAATTCATCACCTTAATGTATTCCACAAAATATTTTTCATGGGCTTTATTTTACTCTGTGGAGAGGTGCCAAGCAGTTTACTGGAAGTGCCCAATATCCTTTATGGGAGGTTTCACCTGGGCAGGGATTTGCCTCATAAGTCACAAGGCTCAGTTTTTCTGACTGGTTAAGGCTGGAGTACAAAGGCCACGAGGGCTTGGGTGCCTGCAGAAATGTCCCTTAGGGAGTATGATTTGGGGGAGTTTGATAGCTCTTTGGCTTTCTTCTACTGATCAGTAAGGGCCATCCTGAAGGTTTGGGTTGCAGCTGCTTTTCCTGTCTCCGTGCAGGTTTTCCAACTTGTTGTCTTCACAGCTGATGAATGCCTGTGATCTCACAGGGTGAAACCGGAAGCAGTCAGACCATTGTATTACTCTCTTCACTGCTTTCCCTCAAAAGCCTGCAAGGTGCTGTTTGCTGTCTTGCTTCCCCAACCGCATAGTTCCAGTGGACCTGTTGTATTGGGTTGCTTAGGGGACTCTGGTTTCTCTGCCTCATGAAACTTTTGTCCATTGGAGATCCTGCTTGGCTTTTCAGATGGTGACTGTGCCATGATCATGCATCCCTTTCCTTTCTAGAGCTATGTATAAAGCCACTGAGAGCATACCAGGGTACCCATCAGTATTTATGCTGTCATAGCCACCCAGCCTGCTCTGGATTCCATGCCAGCATTTAACATTCCCCTCAGATTTCCTGTCTTGTGTGAATCTTGTGTTGAGGCAGGGATGAGTGAACATTTTTTGGTGGGTGGAAGGTGGAAGGCAGCAGTGGGTTTGGAGAAGTTGTGGCACACTGATTTTTTCATGAGGGTGCAAAATGCTCTCTGCATCCCTTTGAACTGTCTTTATATTGGAAGGTGTCATACTCAGATGGATCCTGCAAGGCCCCTTGTTGAAGAATTTATTCAAAACAGCTGGGGAGAAGCACAGCCCCACTGTTTTCCCTGATGGTTCCTTGGTCCTCAGCAGTGGAGACTTCCAAGGAAGCACTGCCCATCTGGGGGAGCTGGAGAAGCCTATGCACTAGAATAGGATCTTGGCTTTGCTCTAGTTCTCTCCCACAGTGCCTACGGATCCTGATAAAGTACCCTCCAGTGTAAATAGGTTGCTGTAAAACTTGTTCTCAATCCAAAAGTTTAAAATGGCCACCATGTTTAAAATACCTGTCCATTTTGAAATGTGTCTGAAAACTACTTACCTCAGAAAATCTCAAGGTCACTTAAAGATAAATGTGTTCATAAAACTGTAAATCAAAATTTTTCTATGACTTTCTGTCTTTATTTGCCATGGTAAAGACTGTGCCAGTCCTACCACTCATTGGGGTTGTCTGTTTTGCCCATTTTGCCAATGTCTCAGTGTAGTGCGGGAGGGTGATCAAGCA
Organism: Mystacornis crossleyi; assembly: GCA_013400655.1. Classification (NCBI taxonomy): domain Eukaryota; kingdom Metazoa; phylum Chordata; class Aves; order Passeriformes; family Timaliidae; genus Mystacornis; species Mystacornis crossleyi. The sequence continues at coordinate 6,430 of VYZQ01042619.1, read as the reverse complement.
ACAGCTCAGGAGTGGTGCTTGGGGGACAGAGTATATAGTTGATGGTTCAGATACTGTTTTCAGCATCTTAGGAGATATGCCAGTCAAGAAAGGGTTCCCAGCACCTTCTAACATGGCAGTGGGTTCCCAGTACCTAAAAAAATGTTAATGGGTAGCTTCCCACTTCCTTCTGAATCATAGTAAAACTTCCTGGTATGATCCCATCAGAATTATTTTCTGGCCAACTGCTGAATTGCTCTAGACTTTGTGTGTTGCAATTATTGGTCACCTAAAACATGGTTTGATAGAGGCTTGTGATATTGTCTGCACTATGGTCTGGAAAATAGTTTGCCTCCTCAATTCTGATGACAGCAGTGTCACAGCTTGGAGCAGGGCATGGATCAGCAGCGGGACCATAACCTATAAAGTGCTGTTGTCAGGAGCTTTTGCTTTTGCTTTGCTAAATGGAGCTTCATCTTCTTTGCTTCTTGGCATCTTGTAGAGATTTTTCTTGTCTCCTTTTGTGAGACTGACAACAGAGCCTGCAATCAATCCAGAAGTCTGGGAAAATGGCTATTTCTATGTATTTGTGTATCCACTCACTCCAAATCCCTGAGCTTTCCAGTTCCTGGGAGACATCTGGATAGGAGCTGCATTGAAACAGCAAAGTGGCAGGTGGATGAGGATGGCCTTGAAGGCACAGGGGTCATTTAGATGCAAGGATCAGGTTGCTGTGCATGATAACACATCATGCATGGGGGACCACAGGAAGATGATGAGCTTGGTAATTAGAAAGGTGAATATGGAGCAGATATTTACCATCTCTTGTAACACGAGGAGTGCAAGGTGTCCCAGGAAATGATGAATCAGGATGAAAACAAGCAAAAGGAAGTAGTTTTTCACCCAGCACACAGCTGGGATCTAAGAGTACTTGGTATGAGGTACTGCAGAGCCTGTAGGTCTTAAATACAGTTTAAAAAAGGATTAGCTCAACCAGCAGAGGACTGGTGCAATGAAAGCTATTAATCTTCATGGCTGTCATGGGGTGACTATGTGTAACCTTAGGCTCAGGAAGTGACCAGGGTAGGGAAGTGTGTTGCTGTCCTCTTCTGTACTCAGCCCTTCACACATGGATGCCTGGCACCAGAAAACAAACAAGCAGCTTTTTCTGTTTCATACATATGTGAATACATCTTTGATCAGAGATCTTTTCTTCCTACTCTGTTGGGTATTGTGGCATCTCATTAAAGCATTCCAAATGTATTTTATGTCATCATCAAAAATATCCTGTCTTTTCTGGCCACAGACTCCAAAAGACTTCATGTGGTCAACTGCTTCTTATTTCCAAGGATGCAGTTAAATTCGGGTTTGTCTCATTTGATTGTCTCTGCCATAGGTTACTGATGAGATATTGTTAGAAGCTTATATTTGCAAATGTATGATCATATGCAAAACATGCCATTTTGTGTGTGACTACTAGATTAACATCCAATTTAGCACTTGTGTGATCAAAACTTTGTTGTTTTCAGTATTTTAGGGCAGAGAGGAAATAAGGAATAGGTTATTTTTTAAAACGTGAAATCTGTTTCCCCAAGGAGTGCCTTGTTCCTTTTTCCTTTCCTCCTGTTTCATAAGGTGGAAGCATCTGGAAAACAGAAACCCAAATCTGATCCTGGTGTGAGTACCATTTCCTTCACTGGAATAAGGTTGTCCAGTTCTCTCACTGGGGGAACAGCAGTTACTGCATAGTCTTTGTATGCAGCTGAGGTTCATATGGTTTGTATGGTACGTATTTTACAGCAGATCAAGTGATACGGTTCATAAAAGAGGTCATCAACGTGATGACAAAAAAGCCCCAGTGCCTAACTTCTTAGGAGATTGGTACTAAGGATTTCTATGTGATGTGGCTTCAAAAGCTACAAACACATTCTACATTCTGTGAGGCTACAATGTTGTGGGACTGCTGTAACTAAACAACACAGGAAGGAAACCAGTGCTACTGCTGCAGTATGGCCAGGATGTAGAGAGTATATCAGTGGAAGTTTCTTTATAAGCAGGCAAAAAAATTTAATGAAACTTGCTCAGTATCAGGTGGAGATTCATATAGTGCCTGCTGCTCTGTATTTCTATCCTGTAATCATGCAATCCTGCATGATTACAGGATAGAAATGTTCAGAACAAAAAGAAGTCCTATTTTTACTTCCAAAGTGGAAGAATGAACTTTTTTTGTTAAGGATCTTTTTGTTTTACCTTTTTCTTCTTTTTTTTTTTTTTTCCCTTCATCTTAGGAGCACTGAGGATGAGGGAAAGTTTCATAGGAAATGTAACTTTTTACTAGGAGAAGAGAAAAGAGTCAGGCCTGTTTTATTTCCAAACTTGCTTTTCCTCAAAGAAAATATTGCCCTTTTTTTGTGCTGTTTTCTGTCATATTTCCCTAGTGGAGAACTGAGTTGAAGGAGTCAAAACAACCAAAAGAGCTTGGGAGGTCCTGGGTTATTGCAAGCCTCTCATACGTATGCTTGGGGTTCAAGAAACCTTCCTGTGTGGCCCTCTGTGCTACAACATTGACTCTTACACTGAGGTGGACATAAAGCCTGTATGCTGTCATGAAGCTCCATTTGGGTAATAGCAGTGGTTGTAAGCAACCAAAAGAAGCGATTTTTCAGTTACTAGGGATTTTAATAAGAGATGAGATACAATTATAAATCTCCTAAGGCTGTTAAGGTGATCATGCAGTTGGGTATTTGATGCTTTGGGATAAACTTTTGGAAAGATAGGTGTGTAAGAGAGAAATATGGAGAGTGAGAACCTGCTTGGTCTTTTCAGCTGCTGGAAACCTGATGTTATCATGGTTTAGATGGTTTGCCTCAAGTGGGTGCCCTTGCCCGAACTGCTGGCTGCTCCGAGACTGGACACAAAAAGTTCTTCAAGGTTGCCCCAAAAGGGGATCCATTGTCCTCAAAGGTGTGAGACTGCTGCACTGCTCCTCCTCTGTTATCCCAGTGGAAACTCTATGGGCAGATCAAGGAATACATGCTAGGGAAATGCTTGGCAGTAGGAACTTTTCGAGCCAGACCCCTATTTTTGCACTGCAAATAAGCTCTAGAGGATGGCTGCAGCTCTCAGTGCTGAAATTTTGGGGGGTTTCTTTTGGTTTGAGTTTTTATTTTAAGACATCAACAGTATGATCACCAACTTGTCATTTCAGCCCCCTGTACAGCTCTGCCCATCTCATTGCTCTGTTTGCCAGAGCATGTTCATACAAGCTGCAGAGGGGATTTTTGGTCCGTTCCCCCAGTGCCCTCCCAGTTCTCCCCTGGTTTTGGTCAGTACATGGAGCCACACTTGCAAGGAGGACCAGACTGAGACATGTAGGTTGGCTGGAAATAGGGAAACATCTGGAAATCAGAAAACTGCAGAAAATGCTGGGAAAAGATAAAAATCCTGAAGGATGCAATTAGGCAGCTGAGGAAAGGTTAGAGGGAGGCAGGGAGGAGCCAGAAGCATGCAGTGCTGTTGGGGAGTGCCAGCATCCCAGGATGCAGGACCTGAATGCAGATGAAGCAGCAGCTGCCTGCAGCATGGAGCTGGCTCTCATGTAAGGGCTTCTCAATGCACACACCATTAAAAATAAAAAGTGTTTGTACAGTGCTGGCTCTCCGCATGTTAACATGAAGGAGAATGCAAATGGAAGCATGAGCAACAAGGAGGAGGTGGTTTAATGGCTTTGGGGATTAGCAGTGGTATTTAGAGCCTTTCACCTCTCTGTTCCTAACATAAATCTTAACTCAGATTGATGGTTGTAGCCATCTGGCTTGTGTCTGCTTGTATGCCACGACTAGGGAGACAAGGAAACAACCTGATCAGCAAGGCAGAAGGCAAAACAAAAGGAATTGACAGAAGAAGGCATCCTCTTCTCCAGTGTCAGTAAGAGCAGATATGGTGTAATTATTCCACTTCCCAAAGCTCACAGATAATAAGGGAGAGGGCAATGAAAGAGTCACAGGCATCACTTAGTGCATGACCTCACCAGGGAACCTGTGGCTTACACAAAAGCTTATGCTCTGAGCAACTTGTTCCTAAATGTAAAGCTCTCTGATCTTTGGAGATATAGTTACCTCAGATAGCCTGGGAGCTAGAGGGAGACTTTCAATCATAGGTTGACTTTCAACTGTAAATTATTTTGTACTTGAGCGGAAACTGTTCTCCCACACATCACCCATCTAATACCTTAATTCTATGTAGTATACCTCAATTTATACACTGGAAAATTTTGTGCTCTTAACCATATGACACATTTTGGATTAGGTTTTCTTGTCTCCTAGCCTTCTAAATATTGGTGTGACTTTTCCTGGGGATGGGCTGACCCTTTCTGGTAGTCAGTGTCAGTTTTCCTCTCACTCCAGACTGCAAGATCAGTCATTCCTTTTCTAGCAAGGTCATCTTGGAAGAACTTCCTAAAATCCAGGGCTTTAATGGAGAAGCGATGTGAAAGGTCATTGTTCTATTTCTCCGGCCAGAGGAGTAACCAAGTGTGGGTAGATGGGTGCACACACTAGAGCTCCTTTTGCTAGTCAATTATTTTTAAACAGCTCTAAAGTGAGGGTGAGTGGTACAGAGGATCTCACCTCTGGTCTTTTCAGTGGGCAAGTTTGGACAAGAAATATTGACAATATATATTTAAGGGAATGTTTACTGCTGTCAAAGATTCACTCAGGTTCTTCTGTGGTTTTATCCAATTTTGCTTTGGGATTGACTGTCTGTGGTGCTTTGCTTATTTCAAACCAAAACAATCCTTTCAAAGGCTTCCTCTAGATGGGGTAAGAAAATGTCCAGGGAAAATTTAAAAAATTTTTAAAAACCAGAAACAAAAACAAAAACCCATCAAACAAAAGTAGATATAACAAATCTAATTATGGTAATCTTGGCACTGATTTTGCTTTATATTAGGCATGTACAGCTTCAGTAAAAAATCATTTTTACTTCTTCAGAACCAGTAACCAAGAAACTGCCCTAATATCAGGGGGTAAGTGAATGCATTTTGGATATAGATTTCTAAACCACTGGGTTTTATCACAAATAATTGGGTTTGGCTTAGAGCTCTGTCAGCTAAACATGGTGTTTATCACTTCAGCCAGCCACACCAAGGTCAGTGAAAGAGAATGTTTTATATTTAACAGGGAAATGCTTCCACCAGATGGATTAATAGTGTGAGAGTAATAATTACAGACACATGAAGTGGCTGGGGGTTGCTGTGTGCCAAAGTGAAACTCAGATTCATATCTAGATTGGGGTAAATTTCTCAAAGGCACCACAATGACTCAAGAAATGATGTCACCAAGTTATTTGGAGCCAAACTCCATTTTCAGAAATGATGTGGAGACTTCGCTGCCTTTCAGCAAGCCTTAGGTACCTTTTCCCAGAAAAAAACCCAGCCTTTAATTCACAGTTAGTTCACAAAAGCAGTCTTTGCCTCTTCGTAATTATAATGCATAATGACTTCCCTACTTTTTAATAACACCAGATTTCTTGTCTGTGTCCATTATCACCAGCTTAGAAGCTATTCTGTTGCATTGGGAATTTCACTATCCAAGTTACTTACAGAACTATAATTAAGAACTTCCACAGAAGAGCAGGTGATATATGCATGTTAAGATACTATATTCTGCTGATTTAGTGTCATATCTTATATTAATTTGAAACTTTATCATGCTGGTTTCATTATAAATGCTTCCATGGAAAGAAACATTCCATGTTATTGGAAACTGAATAATTAATAATCTCTATGTTACCAAATGTTTTCTGAGCAGTTTGTTGAAGAATAGCAGAACTCCAGTTGAAAATCCTGGCTCTGTTGAAGCCAGTGACAGGATTCCCATGGGCTTTAACAGTATTTTTCATTTTCTTATCTTAAAAATTACTTGTCAAAGCTCCTTGAGGTTGTGTGTATGCTGGGGGTTAGGATTTTTCCTTTTGTTTTCTTTCTCTTTGGGAATTTTCTTCCATTTGTTACTGAGAAACAATAATGACCAGTACTTAAGGGAGACAAAGGATGTAGCCATGGAGGATGGGATGAGTGCAGCTGGCTGCTACTCTCTTACCTGAGGGGTTTTCTTTTGGGAAGGGCAGAGTTACTTCGAGATTTGGGGCTGGGGGAACGGGGCTGAGCACAGCCTCTCGCTCTCGACATTGGAGGGGAGACAGGCTGCAGTCGTTGTGGGGAGAATTCGCCACCACTGAGGGGTTCCGTCTCCTACTTTTTTCTCCTACCATGAGTGAAGCTCTGCTCGTAAGAGCGGCCGTTGCACTGGGACCTTATTAACACCCGACCTCACTGGAAAGGACCCCCAACCATCTGCTCGGGTGCCTCAGAAGAAGCCCTGGGACTCCGAGCCCCTCCAAAGGAGCCTCTCTCGGCCCTGTTCAGAAACAGGGCTGCCGCTGCCCAGCC